>QVRM01002687.1:190000-201878 GCA_003439945.1 Dermanyssus gallinae
CTTTGTGGCGTTCTGCCCATCTTCGAGATAGCACTTTAATAGACTTCACTAGATAGCGGAGTTCCCTCCCCCCGCGTCCGGCGACAGCGACGGAGGCAGCGGCAGGTAGCACCCGGCGCTCTAGTCAGCCAATGTCTACAACTTCACTGGTCATTCGATTGTCGTGCGTACTTTCAGTAAAGCTCTGATGAGGTTTGGGCCACTGCCGCTCTGGCACTGGCACGTGACAACGAGTCGTCGGAGTTCACCATGCAATGGGGTGGTAGAAAGGCGAGGGGAAACCCTGATAGAGGAAGCAAAAACCCTGAATAGTCAATACCAACGAACCGAGTCTGTATGCAGGTTGACCTCCTATGTTGCTCTGCGCTGTGTGAGGTGCGCGGCAGTAAATGAAGTTATCCAGCAATGGCATTCCAGCAATGTGTCAACATTCAATGGGGCCGTATAGAGAGGCCGTATAGAGTTACCGCTGGAATGAGACAACAGAATGGCGAGTACAATAAGCATGTCCGATGTAGGAATTAAGAAAGAGCATTCCAGTATGTCTGAAGTTAATTCGACCAATGGCTCAGGTTATTATAGGCTAGTTACAGGCTATTGTACGAACAGAGGTAATCGGACGAAGCGTATTTTTAGCAATTTGGTCCTTATGACGGAACTAGCCGCGAGGTAATATATCTAAAGCTGATAAAGAGAATTTAATCAAATTATATATATATATATATATATATTGCGTGGTACTCCGGCCAAGCCTGCGAGCAGAATTTGCATCGCTACAAATTTATAGGTGATGAAAGCCTATAGTGGAAACACACCAGAGGGTGGTAGCCGTGCACGACTTCTCATCTTGTGTAAACGTGACGACTGGAACATGCGGCTCACTCCCAAAGCAATATCGAGAGATATAAACATCGAGGTGTCCAATCTCAGCGGAGGCTTTGGCCAACCATTTCGTGCCATTCCCGCAAAAATGCTGTAATGGTTCGGTAATCTCCACCCGACTCTGATGGTTTCGACTGCCGGTCCACAGTTGGTAAGCAAGTATGTGAAGCGGTCATACGCCGTCTGAGGAAAACAGCAAACTCGCTTTATGTATGTGGCAAAGCATCTCTCCTGTGTACACACTCTACCAGGAACTCTAAAAATCGCACAGCAGCATGCAATGACAGTCTCCGGACGTCCCCTGCATCCAAATGCACGGAGAAGATTGCCACCCACTGTTCGTGGTATGCTGTGTGACAGACAAGCAATAGGTGGCAGGGAATTGCGACTTTTTAGTCGACAATTAAAATAAACGTAAAAATTCTGATCCTCATGTGTACAATGTCATCCAGAATTCGGCCAACAAGCTTTGGGTCCAACAACACAACATTCTCGCCTCCAACAACACGACATTTCCGCCCCTCGTTCCATTGAACCAAAAAAATATTTTTTGCCGAGTTGTACTAGACCTCAAAGAGTCGGCGTGGTCTAGGGGACTACTGCGCTAGTTAGGGTTGTCATCTACCGGGGTGTCGCCGGTTCGATCCCTGTTGTCGATCGAATTTTCTTTGAGCGATGCTTATTAAGAATGTATAATAGACCATATCCCTGAGAGTCAGCGGCCATGCTGCCACAAGGACTATTAGGGAAATCCTAGATATCTCAACATGTCCGGCCCTCGGTGCATTGGGGATATATCTCACCGTGAGTTTCAAACCCGTAGGGAAAGGAGGATAGCCTAGAATTAAAAACAACCTTCTTAAAAAAATCAATTCAATTCTAGACCTCAATGTGTTTTGAGCGGAGTCTGAAGTACCCTGTATACACAACATAGATGTGTTTCACACCATTTGTATTATAAATTAAGTGTTCGATAGACTCACATTGAAATCAGATGAGCGAGTGACTACAATACATACACATCCAGTTATAATTGTTGGATCACACACACTTTAAAACTCGTACACGTTTTCGTAATTATGTACGTTGTAAAATAGTGTACTGGATAGGTAACGCTTGCTTCTCAAACTCCACCTCGCAGACTTACTGCTGCGTAGGAAAGGTTGTTAGCACATTTAAGTTTGTACATTCTGCTCTACACACGTTTATACATTCTGCTCTAGAAGCAAGAAGTAATGCAGCAAAATAGTTTACAATATAACACGAAATCGGATAATCTAAATCATTGCCAATTAGTGCAGTTTTTACTATTTTCTGAATTTATCGGATGTTAGAGCTAGCACGCCGTTAACGAGCTTCTAAACACCTGAAGGTGGCTGGAGCCATTACGAAAATGCTTCCCTCGAAACATACACACGCATATCCACCTACGTTTTATAGAGCGTAGGAACGCCCATCTCACGTTTCAGACTGTTTGTCTGTTTCATAGGCTGTGAGGCTGCATAGCAGTTTCGTTGGTCCGTTTCACGCCCGGATCTTCTCATCCGATTCGGCTTATTTCTCTCGATGTCTTAATACGGTGTGCGTCGCCTTCAAGGGTTTGGAGCGCTCGGCATGGTCTGTCCGCATACCTGCCACCGACCTCATCTCCGAGATTAGTTTCCTGTTTTCCCCGTGCCCCCACGCTCGGTAGGCGACGCTATGTGAAACACAATACGAGGCTGAATCTCGAGGATTCGTCAGCTCAGAGATATACCGCTAGCAGTCTACTGTCCTCCATAAGTTGCTTAACGTCCACTAAAACACACATATGCAGATGCAGAAATAAATTGGGGGAGAGAGGAAGAGCTAGGACAACCTCGCATGGTGGTTGCCGTCCCTGTCGACAATCAGTGTTCGAAATATGCGCTAGCCGAGATTGGTATGGCCCATTTTGGGCTTGGGGTCAGCTTCCATGGCCTAGGCGTGGCCTGCGTACCTCTCCCTCCCCGCATCCTCCCATGCACCTCGGTTGAAGTATTGTATGAGGACGATGCATACCAGACATAGCATACCTGGGGAAACGTCCGTTATTGAATGCACCAGAGGATATAAGCCGCGGCCAGCGGTAAGCCGCAAGCGCGTGTCTTAGCATGCTTGCTCACGGTTGCCTAGTGTTCAAGTGTCTTTCAAGGACCGAAGGCGTAAGCAATTACCAATTGTGCCTAAGAAATCAGAGCGTACCAGCGTAAGCCCACGCACTCTCCGCAAATTGTTTTAGGGCATTTCAGAGCAGGGGCAGGCTCTTAGGGATGCGAGATACACGTGGCATTGTCGAAGCAGGATATCTCATTTGCTGTAAATAATAATAATAAGGGTCAGGCTGCATGTTTCTACAATTATCGGTTTTAAAAGGCATATTAATGAGCACCACAATCTTGGCCACTAAAATCTACGATTGTCTCTGCTTCCGTAGTACCCTTCTTTCCGCGTATGAACGGCAAGAACGTCAGCATTGTTCAAGCTTTTGACGAACGCGTTCGGAATCGTCGTGGCAATCACGTCCTCCGCCGTGCTTTGTCTCTAGCCCAACAATTTATGATAAAACCCGACACGGGGCAGGTCTTCTTTGTTTTTGAGACTTTTCACAGAGTTTGAGACGTGAGCACACATTTTCTGACCCACTAGTCAAGGCCTAGGGCAGTATGCAGTGGTCAGGTACTGCAGCGCCCCCTCTAGATTGGATAATTCTAATGTAAACCGCCGACGGTCGGCTGGCAAGGTCAACATATTTTTCTCTAGGAGTGGATTTGTGGCCGCGGTCAAACTCGAAAAGGGTGATGTAGTCGCAAGCGATTGGCGCATACTGCAGAGTGCGTGCTACACGCTGTTAAGCTGCTCCCACCAGGAAGCGCCTTGTAGCGTCTCTTGAGCGAATCATAGCTGAAAAGCATCGAACAACGCTACGTGGAGAAGCGCTTTCATTTATGGTTACACTGTTTCAAGAAACGTATACTGATATGGGTGAGGCTATGTCAAAATCTAGATCAAAATTCTACTCTCAGAAAAATCAATCTATCATCTATCATAGATATGTTCAGAACGTTTCCAGGTCCCTCATATATATATATATATATATACGGTGATTAGCCAGTCTCGTGCGAAGACATTGTTGTTAACCATGCAGGCCGTCAAGCATGGGGAGGGACGGGCGTAATCGACCTGTTATTTCTGGCAACAATTGCCGATTTTTGCTTTACCAGCACAGCACTCCTCCAACGCCAGCCGGTCGATGATCGTCAGCCAGCAGATTGATTGTTGCATACTGCTGAAACGACAACTTCATGGTCTGTTCGCACATCGGAGGCGAAGTAACCGCAAATCGGCCACGTGAGACACGACGCTAGATGATGAGCCAGGTCACGCTAAACGCCAAGGTTCAGAAACCCAGAGCTAGAGTTAGGGAAGCAATTCTAGGGAAGTCGTTTTGGAATCACGGCGGGTACGCTGATCAACCGACCGGCCAGCCGTCGAGACAACGCCTGCGCTAAGACCTTGCGCTAAAAGACCCCGCTAACCTGCCCCGTTAACCCAGATCTGCGCTCAACAACAACAACGTCGAAATCGAAATTAGCCCCAACGACCGAACGGCGGTAGCTGCAAACCTGTGCTAAAGCGCAGCACGCCCGCAAACTCTTATTGTTGCATCATTCGAGGCGAACCCCCAGAGAGCGAAATAGAGAGAGAGAGAGGAGAGACAGAGATAGAAATAGACGGTTTATCTTACGGACGCTTAAACAACGCGGAAACAGTTTACTACTCGAATTAGCATTCCTACGTCGACGACAGCCGCGACTTCTACAAACTACAACAACAACTTCTACCAATTCTACCACTGGGCGACCGAATTCATTTTGTGGGGTATTTAACGGAGTCGGCTAATAGAGCCGCTGAACCACCGGTGTTAGCACTAATGATTGATCTTCCCCACACACACAAATATATATATATATATATAGATGGCACCCTCTACTTCGGTGTACGAACTGCTGCATGCAATGTGTTTTGCTGCTGTAGCGTCGCCCGGCTTCCACAACTATTTCCCTTTTACCGCAGGTGTTCCTCCTGCCATATTAGGTGTTAGAGGACCTATTTCCATTATCAGTCGCTACCACTACTATCACTACCACTACCAACAATACTATTACTACCACCACTACCACGGCTACTAGGTTTGTCCACCACGGCCGACACCGACGCAGAGCAGATAAGCAAGAGACACAATCATGTCGTCGTCGGGGTCCTCCCGTTCACACACAATGTGTGCTGTATAACAACACTAACTACCCCCGCGCCCCCCGCTCCGCAGTCGGGTCGCGTCTGTGCGGCCGTCAGCGTCTACGGGATAGAGACGGTAACGCATCCCGATAGGAAACACACTTGCCTGTGTCCAGCGCTGCTGACCTAGCGACCGCTCAGTTGGCCGCTGGCTGGCTGGTTCGTTATTCGTTAGTCCCAGTGCCCAGAGTGCCAGTGGCCAGAAATGCATCTCGGAGGTCGGCGGAGATCGGCCGCCCAACATTGAACGATTCACGGGGTTGGGGGGAAAAACGCTGATACAAACGACCGATGAACGACGACTCGCTGCTTGCTGTGGTGTCAGATGGCCCTATGGATCTACGTAGCACGACTTGGCCGCAGTCGCACTGTTCCAGCTAAACCCCCAAAAAAAAGAACCCCCAAAAGAACTCACCAGGGTCTCGCCGGGTCTCGTTGGCGGTGGTGAACGTCAACGAGCCGCCGTGTTCGTACTCGGTTAGGTTAGGCCAGCCACACATTGACTGGATTCGCAATGAGCCAGCAACCATTTTGCATACGAGAATGCCAGAGTGAGGGCTGGTAGGTAGCATAGGCACTGCTGCGCTTAGTAGATGTTTTTATGGCTGTTTCAGGTTACCAATGCAGCTATCTGTATGTCTGTCTATCTGTCTGTCTCATTTGCAAGCTGTTTGCAAGTCGGCTCACAGTGTGTGATTGCGCTCCATATGCGGGACGTTGCCCAGGTAACAGGCTAGCGCCCCCCTGGGCGCCCTCAACGGTATGCAGCCTATAATGTAATTGTATAATTACATTCTATATAAAGTATACTGGTAGAGACAATAGCTAACAGACAGCCAGCTACAAGCATGTATGACCGTGTTGTGTCGATTGTGTATGGCCAGCACTTTCTCCTCGACAATTTCCTTGCCCTGTCAACTAGAAAATAAACATAGTCTCGGTTCTCGTTCTTGTTTGATTTATTTCTCAATTCAGAGATAATGTTTCTTACAACCAAATGCTTTAGCTTGGTAACAAACAAGGACCTCTACAAAAAAGAAAAACCCTATTTGTGTTACTCTACCGCAGATGTTTAGCGTCCCGTTACTTTTTTCTATTTAAAGTGCCTCTTGTGCGCTTATCTATTATACGTTTACCGATATTTTGATTCAATGACATCCCCCCAATTTCAAAGTAACTTTAAACATATTAGCGTGCATTCTTCTGCATGTCTGTATGTGCTGTTGGCCTAATATATTAGTGCCTCTTGTTTATGCTATTTTTTCATAGCCGTTTCGTACATCTGTCTCGGCTGCTGCCTGTTAGACCAGACCTCTGAAGTAACAAAAAGTGACTATACATGTCCGTTCCTGGGCTGCCTGATTCCTGACCTATTATGTACCAACAAGGATAATATATATATATATATATATATATATATGTATATACACACACATTTGGTAGTCCAAACTGATAGAGTAGGATAAGCCCCTGTCCCCGATAACTTTGTTTTGTTTGAACATTGTTGATAGCTGTTTATACAGTATGACGGGGCCATTTCGTATTCAGCATGCTGCAGTGTACTGTATAGTCGAGTCAATCGATGGGCTCGTCTGATTTCGTCTAAATCTGAATGTATTATCCCACTTATTTGTCTGTTTAGTAGCTGATTGCGTACTGATTTCAGTTGGAGTGTGGATGGTACACCTATGTCATCGAAAAGTGCACTGTTATCGTCATTATATATGACGTTTTACTTTAGCAGAAGGCCTCTTGCAGAAACTGGAAAAAAACATTTTGCACTTTTGCCATGCCCAGATAGGAAGACGTTAACGGACATGATATTCTCGTTTTGGCCTCCATTTGACCATCGTACCCTGGTAGTAGAAGTCTGAAGGCTGTACTGTTATTGTCAGCGGTTTGCCTTATTGAACACTGTCGGCAGGGAGATATTCGAATTACGTATACGACAACTGTAATAACACCGGGACACAGCGACTATATCTATAACTCAACACTGCTATATAGCTACAACGTTGGTAGGCCTGTAAAATGAAGGACGAGCTCATTTTGTGAGCGTTGACCGCCCAGATCCGGCCCAGGCCGAACATTTGGCAAAATATCGGCGCCACAAAGACTCTCGATTGATCCGCGCGCGAAAGTCTATAAGTATCACCCACAAGCGTATACAGCAGATACACGCGTGAACATGGCGCCCTGTTATACAGTGGACTTATTGGATTTTCGCAGCTGCACCTAGTTCCTGCGCACTTAGCTTGCTAGCTACTACGGTTTAAGTCGTGTGTTTCGCTCGCGCTCTCTCGTGGTTGGTTGTCCTGACATACGTTGTCCTGACATTCCTCGTCGGTGAAGAAGAGCCGGGTTCCAAAAGCGAATATTAGTCCGGCCGCGCACTGCACGGCCTGCGTTGGCTACCAGCTGTCGGACAAGGAAAATTACTCGCTGAACGGGAACGTGCTTGTGAAAACGTCGGAACACACTCACTTGGCTATGAGACCGAGAAAAACAGAAAAAAAACAACGCTATGTGGACGGAACCGGAACAAGCCTGTTCGTCGTTCGTCGAGGCTCTAGCGTGTCTGTATACGATCTGCCTTACACCAGCTGGTTTGACGAGAAAACGTGTAAACATTGCTGCAACCGGACCGCTGCTGAGCAGCAGTCTGAGACTCTGAGGTGGTTGGCGACCGACCACAGACGTCCATAGACGTGCGGGGCGATCCCACTGCCACAAGCGACCGGCCACTCTCTTGCCTAATGCAGACGTTGGACAGGACAAACAGGTCCGGCGTCTTTTGAGTCGCTAACTCAGTAGTAGCGCAGCGCAGTGCGTCTGTCTGCGTGTGCGCCAAGACAATTCGCTCTACAAGACAATGACGTTAGACGTTCAGGACGACTCGACGAACAACCAACGAGTGGAGGGCTTAGTGCTCTAGCTTTCTGAACGAGGACTCTGTGCTACGCGTCCTGCAGACAACATCCCCATCCACACATACATGCACATACCCATACGCGCATCACTCATACAGACTCCAGACAGCCACACCCTGTATATATATATATATATATATATAGAGAGAGAGAGAGAGCAAAAGGGAGAACACTTACTCTCAAATGGGATCCCCTCATTCGTCGGTCCGTCGTTTTCCGTCGTAGACCACAAAACTCCAAATGTAATAATTCTTCTTTGTTATATGCTCTCTCTCTCTTGGCTCTCTCTCTCTCTCTCTATCCTTATCCCTATCTATCTCGCGCGTTGCTATCAGTGTTTTGACGCTAGCTGTCAGCCAGTCAGTCAGTCAGTCAATGGTCGTCAATTACGAATTCATTTCACGGCGTCGGGCGGGCGCGCAGGCGTTGCGCTTTGAAACGTCGGTCGAGGCAGCGCCTCCCTTCCCCCGCCGCGCCGCCAACAGGGAAACGAGACGTCAAGGTCGACGAATGACCGCCTCAAGGAGAAGACGAGGAAGGTTGTGGCAGATGTGTGGTGGTGGTAGTGGTGGTAGTAGTAGTAGTAGTAGCTGCTGCAGTTGTTGTTGCTGTTGCTGTTGTTGTTGTTGCCAACGAGCGGCTGGATCTGTTCCCTTTAAGGACCGGACGTTCTGTGAAGTGGTCTTACGGTCTCCTTGCCTGTCCGTGTAGGTGTATAGGCCTTCCAGCCGCTATGCGCCCTGTTCCCCGTTGAACCCCCCACCCATCTCTCGCTCTCTCTCCACCCATCGCTCGCTCGCTCTCCTCCACCCATCGCTCGCTCGCTCTCTCTCTCTCCACCCATCGCTCGCTCGCTCTCTCTCCACCCATCTCTCTCTCTCTCTCTCTCTCTCTCTCTATATATATATATAATTTTTTTTTTCGCTCGTCCCTGACTCTGGCTAGCGTACGTAAAATGTGGCGGCAACGAGCGTGTTTGTGACCACGCCAGCCGCTGTTCTGCTCATGCTGCTGCTGCAGCTGCGGCCGCTCAAGGAGCCACCCCACTGACTCCACGTGGCTCCACGAAGTCTGCAACTATTGTCGAGCGGTCGAGAAGAGGAGTGAAGTTAAGGCGAAAAGAGCCACGACGAGATGGGCTGGCGCGGAACGACAAAGAAGACAAGGGGGTGGAGGGTAGCTAGGGGTATTTGGTCGCCGCTTGGCAACGGACGAAAGCGGCCGGTCGGTCGGTTGCCGTTCAACGTCAACGCAAACGTCGCTGTGGTCGTCCCGAGCTTGTAGCCATCGTCCAGCCATGTGTAGTCTGGGGGGGGGGGGGGGCGGTTGTAGTTGACTTGCCGTGGACAACAGACCAGGGGCCACCAACGATGTGGTAGTTTCCTCAAGTATAGACAGAGAGAGAAAGACAGAGATGGGTGCGTAGAAGCGTAGAAGAGCGAGAGAGAAAAAGAGGGCAGTCGAAACAGAGGACGGGCTACTGGTCGGGCGAGGTCGCCTCGTCGGTACCTCCGATATTCTCCGCTTAAGACGAGCGTAGCGGACCGGATCGGAATGGGGCCGCGCTTTGGACGTCTTTGCCTTACGCCGCTGACGTCCAACCGTCCGTCCTTGCTCTGCATATTTTGCAGAGGTTCTAGGGTGCGCGTCGTCTAGGGGCGACACGCGAGCGCATTAGACTTGGCCGTTAACTCACGTTGGCCAAAGGGATTAACGCACAAATACGCGAACACCCGTATATGCATATAGTGTATATATATATATATATATATATATATATATATATATGTTAAGAGTTTAGTTGTATTACTATTACATTAAATTGGTAATCGGTTATTAATTACCTATTGTAATAGTTGACACTCGCATAATACAGTAGGAAATCATTAGTTGTATTGAATCAGAGAACAAAGGAGAATGAAGACAAGTTAGCGACGGAAACGGCCAAGTTAGGACTCATATGACATCGTATGAGTCTCGGCTGGATTGCTCCTAGGCGCAATATCGCATATTGGACTAATACAATTTTCTCTGACGTTCGTGTGCCTGCTTTAGGACTGAATAACGGATACAGACCGATCTATGTCCCACCGTCATGATAACCGTCTCAAAATTGTAAGGTCACTTGAGGGCGGTGCCAGCGCGTGTGTATGCATCGTCCTGAAAGTCGTGGTTCGAGGAAATCCGCTATTGACCACCCACCGAAGGGCAGACAGTCATGCAGTCGGTGCGCATGAGTTGTGACAGGACGCTCCCGGATTTCGTGGCGAATCTTTCAGATCGAGGCAACGCTAAGGTTGAGCTGTCGTCTCGCGAAGGCGACATTGCAGATGCGCGGATCGTTTGCTTTAGCAACGGCCTGCGCTCATGACGGTAGCCACCGCACATTGTTCTTGATTTTCTGACCAGAGACAAGTCAAATAGATAGACGTTAAGCGCATCCATTGCCGCCACTGTAAACGACCGAGGCAGCAAAAAGGGGCAAAATTAAAGAAAATAAGGGCGAGCTAATGAGCTTCATTTACTACGAAGCGCTACCGATAAACGACCAGAGCACCAGAATGATGATACTACTAACAATTATCGTAGGATTTATGAAATATTCATAGTAATATTACACCACTTTCACTTGTTCGGAATGATGTAGGGCGTCTGCTATAAATCTCCCTCTTTAGCCTACGTAACCTTGCAGCAGAAGGGTGCGATATATAGCATGATGCCAAAACGTGACTGAGGCTCTGCAAAGATTCAGTCAAATCTTGCATTCATGCGTTGATTCAATGCCGGTCGCTGGATATTGCATATTGCATGTCTTCACTTTGACACTGATCTAGCTGGATTTTCGTGGTTTCTTCAGTTTCGGTGGAGCAAACACCAGATTGTAGCTAATGTTGCCTAGGCACAAAGTGGACCAAACAAAAAGGCATCAGCGTAAATCTTCTTCAGAAACGAAAAGTCTGCTGGGTCTATTCCCTCGGCCGAGATGCGCACAAGGAGTTCATAACTGCCTTTTATTTTATACAGTTTATGGCTGTACTCCTCGACTGGTCTGTTCAGAGCTCTCATGTAGGAGGTCCTGGGCAAGTGATAGCATCGAAAAATGTTCGTACCCAGCAACCGTCAGTTTTCGCTGATTGGGTATCAAATCCGGCTTTGGTGGTGCACATATACGCAAAATGGTTTAATTATGGCTGCGACGCTTCACTAAACTCGAACAAAATCGATAGATTGTAGGCTCACGGTTGACGATGTTCGAGTTTGTAGTTATAATTAATATAAAGTAGGTGCCAAAATCGACCGGGCGTTGAATTTATGAATAAGTCATCCATGGATAAAAAAACAATTAATAATGTTTTTGATAGTCGATTATAAAATTATGATCAAAACATTTATTTATTCACAGATGACTCATTCATAAATTATTAATATATATATATATATATATAAATGGTGATGCTCATCGCCATAATCATATTTAGCTCTAGCTTAACATCTGACCTACAGCAGCAGCAATCAACGGTGGTCCTGGCTGCGTAATTGAACACGTAAACGATCAGCAAAACATTCGTTTGCTAGAATAGCATGTAATTGCCCATATCTGATGCATCGGGTGCGGCTAGAGTCGATTCAACTCGTTCAGGTTGTTACCAGCATCTTCTTAAGTAAATAGTATGCTAGGGCATGCTATATGAACACACATAAATGTGCCAAAGTAGCGAACTGACGCTCGGTGGGACCAAAGGATTAGT
>QVRM01002688.1:0-35000 GCA_003439945.1 Dermanyssus gallinae
TTTTTTAGAAACCGGCGGCTTGTTGTTTCTTAGAAACCGGCAATATCGTTGTTTCTTAGAAACCGGCTTATCGTTGTTTTTTAGAAACCGCTGGCTTGTTTTTCTTAGAAACCGTTGCTTGTTGTTTCTTAGAAACCGTTAGCTTGTTGTTTCTTAGAAACTGGCGGCTTGTTGTTTTTTAGAAACCGGCGGCTTGTTGTTTCTTAGAAAACCGGCGTATCGTTGTTTTTTAGAAACCGTTGGCTTCTTGTTTCTCAGAACCGGCGTATCGTTGTTTCTTAGAAACCGGCATATCGTTGTTTCTTAGAAACCGTTAGCTTGTTGTTTCTTAGAAACCGTTAGCTTGTTGTTTCTTAGAAAGAAGCAGCTTGTTGTTTCTTAGAAACCGGCGGCTTGTTGTTTCTTAGAAACCGGCGGCTTGTTGTTTCTTAGAAACCGGCGGCTTGTTGTTTCTTAGAAACCGGCGGCTTGTTGTTTCTTAGAAACCGACAGCTTGTTGTTTCTTAGGAACAGTTGGCTTGTTGTTTCTTAGAAACCGTTGGCTTGTTGTTTTCTTAGAGAACCGTTGGCTTTTTGTTTCTTAGAAACCGGCGTATTGTTGTTTCTTAGAAACCGTTGGCTTGTTGTTTCTTAGAAACCGGGTGTATCGTTGTTCTAGAAACCGGCGTATCGTTGTTTCATAGAAACCGTTGGCTTGATGTTTTTTAGAAACGCGGCGGCTTGTTTGTTTTCTTATGAAACCCGGCGTATCGTTTGTTTCTTTAGAAACCGGCTTATCGTTGTTTTTAGAAACCGCTGGCTTGTTGTTTCTTAGAAAACCGTTAGCTTGTTGTTTTCTTAGAAACCGTTAGCTTGTTGTTTCTTAGAAACTGGCGGCTTGTGTGTTTTTAGAACCGGCGCTTGTTGTTCTTAGAAACCGGCGTATCGTTGTTTTTTAGAATCCGTTGGCTTCTTCGTTTGCTTCTGTTTCTCAGAAACCGCGGCGTATCGTTGTTTCTTATAAACCGGCATATCGTTGTTTCTTAGAAACCGTTAGCTTGTTGTTTCTTAGAAAGAAGCAGCTTGTTGGTTAGCCTGTTAGCAAACGGCAGCTTGTTGTTTCTTAGAAACCGGCGGCTTGTTGTTGTCTTAGAAACAGGCGGCTTGTTGTTGCTTAGAAACCGGCGGCCTTGTTGTTTCTTAGAAACCGGCGGCTTGTTGTTTCTTAGAAACCGACAGCTTGTTGTTTCTTAGGAACAGTGGCTTGTTGTTTCTTAGAAACCGTTGGTTTGTTGTTTCTTAGAAACCGTTTGTTGTTTGTTTCTTAGGAAACCGGCGTATTGTTGTTTCTTAGAAACCGTTGGCTTGTTGTTTCTTAGAACCGGCGGCTTGTTGTTTCTTAGAAACCGGCAATTCGTTTTTTCCTTAGAAACCGTTTGCTTGTTGTTGTCTTAGAAACCGGCGTATCGTTGTTTGCTTAGAAACCGTTGGCTTGTTGTTTCTCAAAAACCGTTGGCTTGTTATTTCTTAAGAACACGGCGTATCGTTGTTTCTTAGAAACCGGCTTATCGTTGTTTCTAAGAAATCGTTGGCTTGTTGTTTCTTAGAAACCGTTGGCTTGTTGTTTCTTAGAACCGTTAGTTTGTTGTTTCTTAGAAACCGGCTTATCGTTGTTTCTTAGAAACCAGCGGCTTGTTGTTTCTTAGAAACCGTTAGCTTGTTGTTTCTTAGAAACCAGCGGCTTGTTGTTTCCTAGAAACCGGCGGCTTGTTGTTTCTTGGAAACCGGCGGCTTGCTGTTTCTTAGAAACCGGCGGCTTGTTTTTTCTTAGAAACCGGCGGCGTTGTTGTTTCTTAGAAACCGGCGGCTTGTGTTGCTTCTTAGAAACCGTTGGCTTGTTTTTTCTTAGGAACCGTTGGCTTGTTGTTTTTGAGAACCGTTGACTTGTTGTTTCTTAGAACCGGCGTATCGTTGTTTCATAGAAAACCGGCGGCTTGTTGTTTCTTAGGAACCGGCGGCTTTGTTGTTTCTTCTTAGAAACCGGCGGCTTTGTGTTTCTTAGAACCGTTGGCTTGTTGTTCTTAGGACCGTTGGCTTGTTGTTTTTTAGAAACCGTTGGCTTGTTGTTTCTTTAGAAACCGGCGTATCGTTGTTTCATAGAAAACCGTTGGCTTGTTGTTTTTTAGAAACCGTGTGGCTTGTTGTTTTTTAGAAACCGTTTGCTTTGTTGTTTCTTAGAAACCGCATATCGTTGTTTCTTAGAAACCGTTTGCTTGTTGTTTCTTAGAAACCGGCATATCGTTGTTTCTTAGAAACCGCATATCGTTGTTCTTAGAAACCGTTGGCTTGTTGTTTCTTAGAAAACCGGCATATCGTTGTTTCTTAGAAACCGTTGGCTTGCTGTTTCTTAAAACCGTTGCTTGTTGTTTCTTAGAAACCGGCGTATCGTTGTTTTTTAGAAACCGGCATATCGTTGTTTCTTCTTAGAAACCGTTGGCGGTTGTTCTTAGAAACGGCGGCGTATTCGTTTGTTTCTTAGAAACCGTTGGCTTGTTGTTTCTTAGAAACCGGCGTATCGTTGTTTCTTAGAACCGGCGTATCGTTGTTTCTTAGAAACCGGCGTATCGTTGTTTCTTAGAAACCGCGTATTGTTGTTTCTTAGAACCGTTGGCTTGTTGTTTCGTAGAAACCAGCGGCTTTTTGTTTCTTAAAACCAGCGGCTTGTTGTTTCTTAGAAACCAGCGGGCTTTTTGTTTCTTAGAAACCGGCGGGCTTGTTGTTTCTTAGAAACCAGCGGCTTATTATTTCTTAGAAACCGGCGGCTTGTTGTTTTTAAGAAACCGGCATATCGTTGTTTCTTAGAAACCGTTGGCTTGTTGTTTCTTAGAAACCGTTGGCTTGTTGTTTCTAAGAAAACCGGCGTATCGTTGTTTTTTAGTAGAAAACCGTTGGCTTCTTTGTTTCTCAGAAACCGGCGTATCGTTGTTTCTTAGAAACCGGCGTATCGTTGTTTCTTAGAAACCGGCATAGCGTTGTTTCTTAGAAACCGTTGGCTTGTTGTTTCTTTGAAACCGCGTATCGTTGTTTCTTAGAAACCGGCTTATCGTTGTTTTTCTTAGAAACCGCTGGCTTGTGTTTCTTAGAAACCGTTAGCTTGTTGTTTCTTAGAAACCGTTAGCTTGTTTGTTTCTTAAAGAGAAGCGCTTGTTGTTTCTTAGAAACCGGCTTATCGTTGTTCTTAGAAACCGCTGGCTTGTTGTTTCTTAGAAACCGTTAGCTTGTTGTTTCTTAGAAACCGTTAGCTTGTTGTTTCTTAGAAAGAAGCGGCTTGTTGTTTCTAGAAAACCGGCGTATCGTTTGTTTTTTAGAAAACCGTTGGCTTCTTGTTCTTTAGAAAACCGGCGTATCGTTTGTTTTTAGAAACCGTTGGCTTCTTGTTTCTCAGAAACCGGCGTATCGTTGTTCTTAGAACCGCATATCGTTGTTTCTTAGAAACCGTGGCTTGTTGTTTTCTTAGAAACCGGCGTATCGTTGTTTCTTAGAAAGCCGGCTTATCGTTGTTTCTTAGAAACCGCTGGCTTGTTGTTTCTTAGAAACCGTTAGCTTGTTGTTTCTTTAGAAACCGTTAGCTTGTTGTTTCTTAGAAAACCGTTAGCTTGTTGTTTCTTAGAAACCGGCGGCTTGTTGTTTCTTAGAAACCGGCGGCTTGTTGTTTCTAGAAGCCGGCGGCTTGTTGTTTCTTAGAAACCGCGGCTTGTTGTTTCTTAGGAACCGGACCAGCTTGTTGTTTCTTAGAACCGTTGGCTTGGTTGTTTCTTAGAAACCGTTGGCTTTTGTTTCTAGAAACCGGCGTATTTGTTGTTCTTAGAAACCGGCGGCTTGTTGTTTCTTAGGAAACCGGCGTATCGTTGTTTCATAGAAACCGTTGGCTTGATAGTTTTTTAGAAACCGGCGGCTTGTTTGTTTCTTAGAAACCGGCATATCGTTTTTTCTTAGAAACCCGTTTGCTTGTTGTTTCTTAGAAACCGGCGTATCGTTGTTTCTTAGAAACCGTTGGCTTGTTGTTTCTCAGAAACCGTTGGCTTGTTGTTTCTTAGAAACAGTTGGCTTGTTGTTTTTTTAGAAACCGGCGGCTTGTTGTTTCTAGAAACCGGCGGCTTGTGTTTCTTAGAAACCGTTGGCTTGTTGTTTCTTAGGAACCGTTGGCTTGTTGTTTCTTAGAACCGTTGGCTTGTTGTTTCTTAGAAACCGGCGTATCGTTGTTTCATAGAAACCGTTGGCTTGTTGTTTTTAGAAACCGTTGGCTTGTTGTTTTTAGAAACCGTTGGCTTGTTGTTTCTTAGAAACCGGCATATCGTTGTTTCTTAGAAACCGTTTGCTTGTTGTTTCTTAGAAACCGGCATATCGTTGTTTCTTAGAAACCGGCATATCGTTGTTCTTAGAAACCGTTGGCTTGTTGTTTCTTAGAAACCGGCATATCGTTGTTTCTTAGAAACCGTTGGCTTGCTGTTTCTTAAAAACCGTTGCTTGTTGTTTCTTAGAAACCGGCGTATCGTTGTTTTTTAAAAACCGGCATATCGTTGTTTCTTAGAAACCGTTGGCGTGTTGTTTCTTAGAAACCGGCGTATCGTTGTTTCTTAGAAACCGTTGGCTTGTTGTTTCTTAGAAACCGGCGTATCGTTGTTTCTTAGAAACCGGCGTATCGTTGTTTCTTAGAAACCGGCGTATCGTTGTTTCTTAGAAACCGGCGTATCGTTGTTTTTTAGAAACCGGCGTATTGTTGTTTCTTAGAAACCGTTGGCTTGTTGTTTCTTAAAAACCGTTGGCTTGTTGTTTCTTAGAAACCAGCGGCTTTTTGTTTCGTAGAAACCAGCGGCTTTTTGTTTCTTAGAAACCGGCGGCTTTGTGTTTCTTAGAAACCAGCAGCTTATTGTTTCTTAGAAACCGGCGGCTTGTTGTTTCTAAGAAACCGGCGGCTTGTTGTTTCTAAGAAACCGGCATATCGTTGTTTCTTAGAAACCGTTGGCTTGTTGTTTCTTAGAAACCGTTGGCTTGATGTTTTTTTAGAAACCGTTCACTTGTTGTTTCTTAGAAACCGGCATATCGTTGTTTCTTAGAAACCGTTGGCTTGCTGTTTCTTAAAATCCGTTGGCTTGTTGTTTCTAAGAAAACCGGCGTATCGTTGTTTTTTAGAAACCGTTGGCTTCTTGTTTCTCAGAAACCGGCGCATCGTTGTTTCTTAGAAACCGACATATCGTTGTTTCTTAGAAACCGTTAGCTTGTTGTTTCTTAGAAAGAAGCGACTTGTTGTTTCTTAGAAACCGGCGGCTTGTTGTTTCTTAGAAACCAGCGGTTTGTTGTTTCTTAGAAAACCGGCGTATCGTTGTTTTTTAGAAACCGTTGACTTCTTGTTTCTCAGAAACCGGCGTATCGTTGTTTCTTAGAAACCGGCATATCGTTGTTTCTTAGAAACCGTTGGCTTGTTGTTTCTTAGAAACCGGCGTATCGTTGTTTCTTAGAAACCGGCTTATCGTTGTTTCTTAGAAACCGGCTTATCGTTGTTTCTTAGAAACCGCTGGCTTGTTGTTTCTTAGAAACCGTTAGCTTGTTGTTTCTTAGAAACCGTTAGCTTGTTGTTTCTTAGAAAGAAGCGGCTTGTTGTTTCTTAGAAACCGGCGGCTTGTTGTTTCTTAGAAACCGGCGGCTTGTTGTTTCTTAGAAACCGGCGGCTTGTTGTTTCTTAGAAACCGACAGCTTGTTGTTTCTTAGGAACCGTTGGCTTGTTGTTTCTTAGAAACCGTTGGCTTTTTGTTTCTTAGAAACCGGCGTATTGTTGTTTCTTAGAAACCGTTGGCTTGTTGTTTCTTAGAAACCGGCGTATCGTTGTTTCATAGAAACCGTTGGCTTGATGTTTTTTAGAAACCGGCGGCGTGTTGTTTCTTAGAAACCGGCATATCGTTTTTTCTTAGAAACCGTTTGCTTGTTGTTTCTTAGAAACCGGCGTATCGTTGTTTCTTAGAAACCGTTGGCTTGTTGTTTCTCAGAAACCGTTGGCTTGTTGTTTCTTAGAAACCGGCGTATCGTTGTTTCTTAGAAACCGGCTTATCGTTGTTTCTAAGAAACCGTTGGCTTGTTGTTTCTTAGAAACCGTTGGCTTGTTGTTTTTTAGAAACCGGCGGCTTGTTGTTTCTTAGAAACCGGCGGCTTGTGTTTTCTCAGAAACCGTTGGCTTGTTGTTTCTTAGGAACCGTTGGCTTGTTGTTTCTTAGAAACCGTTGGCTTGTTGTTTCTTAGAAACCGGCGTATCGTTGTTTCATAGAAACCGTTGGCTTGTTGTTTTTAGAAACCGTTGGCTTGTTGTTTCTTAGCAACCGGCATATCGTTGTTTCTTAGAAACCGTTTGCTTGTTGTTTCTTAGAAACCGGCATATCGTTGTTTCTTAGAAACCGGCATATCGTTGTTCTTAGAAACCGTTGGCTTGTTGTTTCTTAGAAACCGGCATATCGTTGTTTCTTAGAAACCGTTGGCTTGCTGTTTCTTAAAAACCGTTGCTTGTTGTTTCTTAGAAACCGGCGTATCGTTGTTTTTTAGAAACCGGCATATCGTTGTTTCTTAGAAACCGTTGGCGTGTTGTTTCTTAGAAACCGGCGTATCGTTGTTTCTTAGAAACCGTTGGCTTGTTGTTTCTTAGAAACCGGCGTATCGTTGTTTCTTAGAAACCGGCGTATCGTTGTTTCTTAGAAACCGGCGTATCGTTGTTTCTTAGAAACCGGCGTATTGTTGTTTCTTAGAAACCGTTGGCTTGTTGTTTCTTAGAAACCAGCGGCTTTTTGTTTCGTAGAAACCAGCGGCTTTTTGTTTCTTAGAAACCGGCGGCTTTTTTGTTTCTTAGAAACCAGCAGCTTATTGTTTCTTAGAAACCGGCGGCTTGTTGTTTCTAAGAAACCGGCATATCGTTGTTTCTTAGAAACCGTTGGCTTGTTGTTTCTTAGAAACCGTTGGCTTGATGTTTTTTTAGAAACCGTTGGCTTGTTGTTTCTTAGAAACCGGCATATCGTTGTTTCTTAGAAACCGTTGGCTTGCTGTTTCTTAAAATCCGTTGGCTTGTTGTTTCTAAGAAAACCGGCGTATCGTTGTTTTTTAGAAACCGTTGGCTTCTTGTTTCTCAGAAACCGGCGCATCGTTGTTTTTTAGAAACCGGCATATCGTTGTTTCTTAGAATCTGTTGGCTTGTTGTTTCTTAGAAACCGGCGTATCGTTGTTTCTTAGAAACCGGCTTATCGTTGTTTCTTAGAAACCGCTGGCTTGTTGTTTCTTAGAAACCGTTAGCTTGTTGTTTCTTAGAAACCGTTAGCTTGTTGTTTCTTAGAAAGAAGCGGCTTGTTGTTTCTTAGAAACCGGCTTATCGTTGTTTCTTAGAAACCGCTGGCTTGTTGTTTCTTAGAAACCGTTAGCTTGTTGTTTCTTAGAAACCGTTAGCTTGTTGTTTCTTAGAAAGAAGCGGCTTGTTGTTTCTTAGAAACCGGCGGCTTGTTGTTTCTTAGAAACCGGCGGCTTGTTGTTTCTTAGAAAACCGGCGTATCGTTGTTTTTTAGAAAACGTTGGCTTCTTGTTTCTCAGAAACCGGCGTATCGTTGTTTCTTAGAAACCGGCATATCGTTGTTTCTTAGATACCGTTGGCTTGTTGTTCTTAGAAACCGGCGTATCGTTGTTTCTTAGAAACCGGCTTATCGTTGTTTCTTAGAAACCGTTGGCTTGTTGTTTCTTAGAAACCGGCGTATCGTTGTTTCTTAGAAACCGGCGTATCGTTGTTTTATAGAAACCGTTGGCTTGATGTTTTTTAGAAACCGGCGGCTTGTTGTTTCTTAGAAACCGGCATATCGTTTTTTCTTAGAAACCGTTTGCTTGTTGTTTCTTAGAAACCGGCGTATCGTTGTTTCTTAGAAACCGTTGGCTTGTTGTTTCTCAGAAACCGTTGGCTTGTTGTTTCTTAGAAACCGGCGTATCGTTGTTTCTTAGAAACCGGCTTATCGTTGTTTCTAAGAAACCGTTGGCTTGTTGTTTCTTAGAAACCGTTGGCTTGTTGTTTCTTAGAAACCGTTAGCTTGTTGTTTCTTAGAAACCAGCGGCTTGTTGTTTCTTAGAAACCGGCGGCTTAATGTTTCTTGGAAACCGGCGGCTTGCTGTTTCTTAGAAACCGGCGGCTTGTGTTTTCTTAGAAACCGTTGGCTTGTTGTTTCTTAAGAACCGTTGGCTTGTTGTTTCTTAGAAACCGTTGGCTTGTTGTTTCTTAGAAACCGACGTATCGTTGTTTCATAGAAACCGTTGGCTTGTTGTTTCTTAGAAACCGGCGTATCGTTGTTTCTTAGAAACCGGCTTATCGTTGTTTCTTAGAAACCGCTGGCTTGTTGTTTCTTAGAAACCGTTAGCTTGTTGTTTCTTAGAAACCGTTAGCTTGTTGTTTCTTAGAAAGAAGCGGCTTGTTGTTTCTTAGAAACCGGCTTATCGTTGTTTCTTAGAAACCGCTGGCTTGTTGTTTCTTAGAAACCGTTAGCTTGTTGTTTCTTAGAAACCGTTAGCTTGTTGTTTCTTAGAAAGAAGCGGCTTGTTGTTTCTTAGAAACCGGCGGCTTGTTGTTTCTTAGAAAACCGGCGTATCGTTGTTTTTTAGAAAACGTTGGCTTCTTGTTTCTCAGAAACCGGCGTATCGTTGTTTCTTAGAAACCGGCATATCGTTGTTTCTTAGATACCGTTGGCTTGTTGTTTCTTAGAAACCGGCGTATCGTTGTTTCTTAGAAACCGGCTTATCGTTGTTTCTTAGAAACCGCTGGCTTGTTGTTTCTTAGAAACCGTTAGCTTGTTGTTTCTTAGAAACCGTTAGCTTGTTGTTTCTTAGAAAGAAGCAGCTTGTTGTTTCTTAGACACCGGCGGCTTGTTGTTTCTTAGAAACCGGCGGCTTGTTGTTTCTTAGAAACCGGCGGCTTGTTGTTTCTTAGAAACCGACAGCTTGTTGTTTCTTAGGAACCGTTAGCTTGTTGTTTCTTAGAAACCGTTGGCTTTTTGTTTCTTAGAAACCGGCGTATTGTTGTTTCTTAGAAACCGTTGGCTTGTTGTTTCTTAGAAACCGGCGTATCGTTGTTTCTTAGAAACCGGCGTATCGTTGTTTTATAGAAACCGTTGGCTTGATGTTTTTTAGAAACCGGCGGCTTGTTGTTTCTTAGAAACCGGCATATCGTTTTTTCTTAGAAACCGTTTGCTTGTTGTTTCTTAGAAACCGGCGTATCGTTGTTTCTTAGAAACCGTTGGCTTGTTGTTTCTCAGAAACCGTTGGCTTGTTGTTTCTTAGAAACCGGCGTATCGTTGTTTCTTAGAAACCGGCTTATCGTTGTTTCTTAGAAACCGTTAGCTTGTTGTTTCTTAGAAACCGGCTTATCGTTGTTTCTTAGAAACCGGCGGCTTGTTGTTTCTTAGAAACCGTTAGCTTGTTGTTTCTTAGAAACCAGCGGCTTGTTGTTTCTTAGAAACCGGCGGCTTAATGTTTCTTGGAAACCGGCGGCTTGCTGTTTCTTAGAAACCGGCGGCTTGTGTTTTCTTAGAAACCGTTGGCTTGTTGTTTCTTAAGAACCGTTGGCTTGTTGTTTCTTAGAAACCGTTGGCTTGTTGTTTCTTAGAAACCGTTGGCTTGTTGTTTCTTAGAAACCGACGTATCGTTGTTTCATAGAAACCGTTGGCTTGTTGTTTTTTAGAAACCGGCGGCTTGTTGTTTCTTAGAAACCAGCATATCGTTGTTTTTTAGAAACCGTTTTCTTGTTGTTTCTTAGAAACCGGCATATCGTTGTTTCTTAGAAACCGGCATATCGTTGTTCTTAGAAACCGTTGGCTTGTTGTTTCTTAGAAACCGGCATATCGTTGTTTCTTAGAAACCGTTGGCTTGTTGTTTCTTAGAATCCGGCGTATCGATCTTTCTTAGAAACCGGCATATCGTTGTTTCTTAGAAACCGTTGGCGTGTTGTTTCTTAGAAACCGGCGTATCGTTGTTTCTTAGAAAGCGTTGGCTTGTTCTTTCTTAGAAACCGGCGTATCGTTATTTCTTAGAAACCGGCGTATCGTTGTTTCTTAGAAACCGGCGTATCGTTATTTCTTACAAACCGGCGTATTGTTGTTTCTTAGAAACCGTTGGCTTGTTGTTTCTTAGAAACCGTTGGCTTGTTGTTTCTTAGAACCAGCGGCTTATTGTTTCTTAGAAACCGGCGGCTTGTTGTTTCTTAGAAACCAGCGGCTTATTGTTTCTTAGAAACCAGCGGCTTGTTGTTTCTTAGAAACCGGCGGCTTGTTGTTTCTTAGAAACCGGCGGCTTGTTGTTTCTTAGAAACCGGCGGTTTGTTGTTTCTTAGAAACCGGCGGCTTGTTGTTTCTTAGAAACCGGCATATCGTTGTTACTTAGAAACCGGCAGCTTGTTGTTTCTTAGAAATCGGCATATCGTTGTTTCTTAGAAACCGTTGGCTTGTTGTTTCTTAGAAACCGGCGGCTTGTTGTTTCTTAAAAACCGGCGGCTTGTTGTTTTTTAGAAACCGTCGGCTTTTTGTTTCTAAGAAACCGGCGGCTTGTTGTTTCTTAGAAACCGGCGGTTTGTTGTTTCTCAGAAACCGGCGGCTCGTTGTTTCTTAGAAACCGGCGGCTCGCTGTTTCTTAGAAACCGTCGGCTCGTTGTTTCTTAGAAACCGTTGGCTTTTTGTTTCTTAGAAACCGGCGTATTGTTGTTTCTTAGAAACCGTTGGCTTGTTGTTTCTTAGAAACCGGCGTATCGTTGTTTCATAGAAACCGTTGGCTTAATGTTTTTTAGAAACCGGCGGCTTGTTGTTTCTTAGAAACCGGCATATCGTTTTTTCTTAGAAACCGTTTGCTTGTTGTTTCTTAGAAACCGGCGTATCGTTGTTTCTTAGAAACCGTTGGCTTGTTGTTTCTCAGAAACCGTTGGCTTGTTGTTTCTTAGAAACAGTTGGCTTGTTGTTTTTTTAGAAACCGGCGGCTTGTTGTTTCTTAGAAACCGGCGGCTTGTGTTTTCTTAGAAACCGTTGGCTTGTTGTTTCTTAGGAACCGTTGGCTTGTTGTTTCTTAGAAACCGTTGGCTTGTTGTTTCTTAGAAACCGGCGTATCGTTGTTTCATAGAAACCGTTGGCTTGTTGTTTTTAGAAACCGTTGGCTTGTTGTTTTTAGAAACCGTTGGCTTGTTGTTTCTTAGAAACCGGCATATCGTTGTTTCTTAGAAACCGTTTGCTTGTTGTTTCTTAGAAACCGGCATATCGTTGTTTCTTAGAAACCGGCATATCGTTGTTCTTAGAAACCGTTGGCTTGTTGTTTCTTAGAAACCGGCATATCGTTGTTTCTTAGAAACCGTTGGCTTGCTGTTTCTTAAAAACCGTTGCTTGTTGTTTCTTAGAAACCGGCGTATCGTTGTTTTTTAAAAACCGGCATATCGTTGTTTCTTAGAAACCGTTGGCGTGTTGTTTCTTAGAAACCGGCGTATCGTTGTTTCTTAGAAACCGTTGGCTTGTTGTTTCTTAGAAACCGGCGTATCGTTGTTTCTTAGAAACCGGCGTATCGTTGTTTCTTAGAAACCGGCGTATCGTTGTTTCTTAGAAACCGGCGTATCGTTGTTTTTTAGAAACCGGCGTATTGTTGTTTCTTAGAAACCGTTGGCTTGTTGTTTCTTAAAAACCGTTGGCTTGTTGTTTCTTAGAAACCAGCGGCTTTTTGTTTCGTAGAAACCAGCGGCTTTTTGTTTCTTAGAAACCGGCGGCTTTGTGTTTCTTAGAAACCAGCAGCTTATTGTTTCTTAGAAACCGGCGGCTTGTTGTTTCTAAGAAACCGGCGGCTTGTTGTTTCTAAGAAACCGGCATATCGTTGTTTCTTAGAAACCGTTGGCTTGTTGTTTCTTAGAAACCGTTGGCTTGATGTTTTTTTAGAAACCGTTGGCTTGTTGTTTCTTAGAAACCGGCATATCGTTGTTTCTTAGAAACCGTTGGCTTGCTGTTTCTTAAAATCCGTTGGCTTGTTGTTTCTAAGAAAACCGGCGTATCGTTGTTTTTTAGAAACCGTTGGCTTCTTGTTTCTCAGAAACCGGCGCATCGTTGTTTCTTAGAAACCGACATATCGTTGTTTCTTAGAAACCGTTAGCTTGTTGTTTCTTAGAAAGAAGCGACTTGTTGTTTCTTAGAAACCGGCGGCTTGTTGTTTCTTAGAAACCAGCGGCTTGTTGTTTCTTAGAAAACCGGCGTATCGTTGTTTTTTAGAAACCGTTGACTTCTTGTTTCTCAGAAACCGGCGTATCGTTGTTTCTTAGAAACCGGCATATCGTTGTTTCTTAGAAACCGTTGGCTTGTTGTTTCTTAGAAACCGGCGTATCGTTGTTTCTTAGAAACCGGCTTATCGTTGTTTCTTAGAAACCGGCTTATCGTTGTTTCTTAGAAACCGCTGGCTTGTTGTTTCTTAGAAACCGTTAGCTTGTTGTTTCTTAGAAACCGTTAGCTTGTTGTTTCTTAGAAAGAAGCGGCTTGTTGTTTCTTAGAAACCGGCGGCTTGTTGTTTCTTAGAAACCGGCGGCTTGTTGTTTCTTAGAAACCGGCGGCTTGTTGTTTCTTAGAAACCGACAGCTTGTTGTTTCTTAGGAACCGTTGGCTTGTTGTTTCTTAGAAACCGTTGGCTTTTTGTTTCTTAGAAACCGGCGTATTGTTGTTTCTTAGAAACCGTTGGCTTGTTGTTTCTTAGAAACCGGCGTATCGTTGTTTCATAGAAACCGTTGGCTTGATGTTTTTTAGAAACCGGCGGCGTGTTGTTTCTTAGAAACCGGCATATCGTTTTTTCTTAGAAACCGTTTGCTTGTTGTTTCTTAGAAACCGGCGTATCGTTGTTTCTTAGAAACCGTTGGCTTGTTGTTTCTCAGAAACCGTTGGCTTGTTGTTTCTTAGAAACCGGCGTATCGTTGTTTCTTAGAAACCGGCTTATCGTTGTTTCTAAGAAACCGTTGGCTTGTTGTTTCTTAGAAACCGTTGGCTTGTTGTTTTTTAGAAACCGGCGGCTTGTTGTTTCTTAGAAACCGGCGGCTTGTGTTTTCTCAGAAACCGTTGGCTTGTTGTTTCTTAGGAACCGTTGGCTTGTTGTTTCTTAGAAACCGTTGGCTTGTTGTTTCTTAGAAACCGGCGTATCGTTGTTTCATAGAAACCGTTGGCTTGTTGTTTTTAGAAACCGTTGGCTTGTTGTTTCTTAGAAACCGGAATATCGTTGTTTCTTAGAAACCGTTTGCTTGTTGTTTCTTAGAAACCGGCATATCGTTGTTTCTTAGAAACCGGCATATCGTTGTTCTTAGAAACCGTTGGCTTGTTGTTTCTTAGAAACCGGCATATCGTTGTTTCTTAGAAACCGTTGGCTTGCTGTTTCTTAAAAACCGTTGCTTGTTGTTTCTTAGAAACCGGCGTATCGTTGTTTTTTAGAAACCGGCATATCGTTGTTTCTTAGAAACCGTTGGCGTGTTGTTTCTTAGAAACCGGCGTATCGTTGTTTCTTAGAAACCGTTGGCTTGTTGTTTCTTAGAAACCGGCGTATCGTTGTTTCTTAGAAACCGGCGTATCGTTGTTTCTTAGAAACCGGCGTATCGTTGTTTCTTAGAAACCGGCGTATTGTTGTTTCTTAGAAACCGTTGGCTTGTTGTTTCTTTGAAACCGTTGGCTTGTTGTTTCTTAGAAACCAGCGGCTTTTTGTTTCGTAGAA
Source organism: Dermanyssus gallinae (assembly GCA_003439945.1). Classification (NCBI taxonomy): domain Eukaryota; kingdom Metazoa; phylum Arthropoda; class Arachnida; order Mesostigmata; family Dermanyssidae; genus Dermanyssus; species Dermanyssus gallinae. The sequence continues at coordinate 13,747 of QVRM01002688.1, forward strand.
ACCAGCGGCTTTGTGTTTCTTAGAAACCAGCAGCTTATTGTTTCTTAGAAACCGGCGGCTTGTTGTTTCTAAGAAACCGGCGGCTTGTTGTTTCTAAGAAACCGGCATATCGTTGTTTCTTAGAAACCGTTGGCTTGTTGTTTCTTAGAAACCGTTGGCTTGATGTTTTTTTAGAAACCGTTGGCTTGTTGTTTCTTAGAAACCGGCATATCGTTGTTTCTTAGAAACCGTTGGCTTGCTGTTTCTTAAAATCCGTTGGCTTGTTGTTTCTAAGAAAACCGGCGTATCGTTGTTTTTTAGAAACCGTTGGCTTCTTGTTTCTCAGAAACCGGCGCATCGTTGTTTCTTAGAAACCGACATATCGTTGTTTCTTAGAAACCGTTAGCTTGTTGTTTCTTAGAAAGAAGCGACTTGTTGTTTCTTAGAAACCGGCGGCTTGTTGTTTCTTAGAAACCAGCGGCTTGTTGTTTCTTAGAAAACCGGCGTATCGTTGTTTTTTAGAAACCGTTGACTTCTTGTTTCTCAGAAACCGGCGTATCGTTGTTTCTTAGAAACCGGCATATCGTTGTTTCTTAGAAACCGTTGGCTTGTTGTTTCTTAGAAACCGGCGTATCGTTGTTTCTTAGAAACCGGCTTATCGTTGTTTCTTAGAAACCGGCTTATCGTTGTTTCTTAGAAACCGCTGGCTTGTTGTTTCTTAGAAACCGTTAGCTTGTTGTTTCTTAGAAACCGTTAGCTTGTTGTTTCTTAGAAAGAAGCGGCTTGTTGTTTCTTAGAAACCGGCGGCTTGTTGTTTCTTAGAAACCGGCGGCTTGTTGTTTCTTAGAAACCGGCGGCTTGTTGTTTCTTAGAAACCGGCGGCTTGTTGTTTCTTAGAAACCGACAGCTTGTTGTTTCTTAGGAACCGTTGGCTTGTTGTTTCTTAGAAACCGTTGGCTTTTTGTTTCTTAGAAACCGGCGTATTGTTGTTTCTTAGAAACCGTTGGCTTGTTGTTTCTTAGAAACCGGCGTATCGTTGTTTCATAGAAACCGTTGGCTTGATGTTTTTTAGAAACCGGCGGCGTGTTGTTTCTTAGAAACCGGCATATCGTTTTTTCTTAGAAACCGTTTGCTTGTTGTTTCTTAGAAACCGGCGTATCGTTGTTTCTTAGAAACCGTTGGCTTGTTGTTTCTCAGAAACCGTTGGCTTGTTGTTTCTTAGAAACCGGCGTATCGTTGTTTCTTAGAAACCGGCTTATCGTTGTTTCTAAGAAACCGTTGGCTTGTTGTTTCTTAGAAACCGTTGGCTTGTTGTTTTTTAGAAACCGGCGGCTTGTTGTTTCTTAGAAACCGGCGGCTTGTGTTTTCTCAGAAACCGTTGGCTTGTTGTTTCTTAGGAACCGTTGGCTTGTTGTTTCTTAGAAACCGTTGGCTTGTTGTTTCTTAGAAACCGGCGTATCGTTGTTTCATAGAAACCGTTGGCTTGTTGTTTTTAGAAACCGTTGGCTTGTTGTTTCTTAGAAACCGGAATATCGTTGTTTCTTAGAAACCGTTTGCTTGTTGTTTCTTAGAAACCGGCATATCGTTGTTTCTTAGAAACCGGCATATCGTTGTTCTTAGAAACCGTTGGCTTGTTGTTTCTTAGAAACCGGCATATCGTTGTTTCTTAGAAACCGTTGGCTTGCTGTTTCTTAAAAACCGTTGCTTGTTGTTTCTTAGAAACCGGCGTATCGTTGTTTTTTAGAAACCGGCATATCGTTGTTTCTTAGAAACCGTTGGCGTGTTGTTTCTTAGAAACCGGCGTATCGTTGTTTCTTAGAAACCGTTGGCTTGTTGTTTCTTAGAAACCGGCGTATCGTTGTTTCTTAGAAACCGGCGTATCGTTGTTTCTTAGAAACCGGCGTATCGTTGTTTCTTAGAAACCGGCGTATTGTTGTTTCTTAGAAACCGTTGGCTTGTTGTTTCTTTGAAACCGTTGGCTTGTTGTTTCTTAGAAACCAGCGGCTTTTTGTTTCGTAGAAACCAGCGGCTTTTTGTTTCTTAGAAACCGGCGGCTTTTTGTTTCTTAGAAACCAGCAGCTTATTGTTTCTTAGAAACCGGCGGCTTGTTGTTTCTAAGAAACCGGCATATCGTTGTTTCTTAGAAACCGTTGGCTTGTTGTTTCTTAGAAACCGTTGGCTTGATGTTTTTTAGAAACCGTTGGCTTGTTGTTTCTTAGAAACCGGCATATCGTTGTTTCTTAGAAACCGTTGGCTTGCTGTTTCTTAAAATCCGTTGGCTTGTTGTTTCTAAGAAAACCGGCGTATCGTTGTTTTTTAGAAACCGTTGGCTTCTTGTTTCTCAGAAACCGGCGCATCGTTGTTTTTTAGAAACCGGCATATCGTTGTTTCTTAGAAACTGTTGGCTTGTTGTTTCTTAGAAACCGGCGTATCGTTGTTTCTTAGAAACCGGCTTATCGTTGTTTCTTAGAAACCGCTGGCTTGTTGTTTCTTAGAAACCGTTAGCTTGTTGTTTCTTAGAAACCGTTAGCTTGTTGTTTCTTAGAAAGAAGCGGCTTGTTGTTTCTTAGAAACCGGCTTATCGTTGTTTCTTAGAAACCGCTGGCTTGTTGTTTCTTAGAAACCGTTAGCTTGTTGTTTCTTAGAAACCGTTAGCTTGTTGTTTCTTAGAAAGAAGCGGCTTGTTGTTTCTTAGAAACCGGCGGCTTGTTGTTTCTTAGAAACCGGCGGCTTGTTGTTTCTTAGAAAACCGGCGTATCGTTGTTTTTTAGAAAACGTTGGCTTCTTGTTACTCAGAAACCGGCGTATCGTTGTTTCTTAGAAACCGGCATATCGTTGTTTCTTAGATACCGTTGGCTTGTTGTTTCTTAGAAACCGGCGTATCGTTGTTTCTTAGAAACCGGCTTATCGTTGTTTCTTAGAAACCGTTGGCTTGTTGTTTCTTAGAAACCGGCGTATCGTTGTTTCTTAGAAACCGGCGTATCGTTGTTTTATAGAAACCGTTGGCTTGATGTTTTTTAGAAACCGGCGGCTTGTTGTTTCTTAGAAACCGGCATATCGTTTTTTCTTAGAAACCGTTTGCTTGTTGTTTCTTAGAAACCGGCGTATCGTTGTTTCTTAGAAACCGTTGGCTTGTTGTTTCTCAGAAACCGTTGGCTTGTTGTTTCTTAGAAACCGGCGTATCGTTGTTTCTTAGAAACCGGCTTATCGTTGTTTCTAAGAAACCGTTGGCTTGTTGTTTCTTAGAAACCGTTGGCTTGTTGTTTCTTAGAAACCGTTAGCTTGTTGTTTCTTAGAAACCAGCGGCTTGTTGTTTCTTAGAAACCGGCGGCTTAATGTTTCTTGGAAACCGGCGGCTTGCTGTTTCTTAGAAACCGGCGGCTTGTGTTTTCTTAGAAACCGTTGGCTTGTTGTTTCTTAAGAACCGTTGGCTTGTTGTTTCTTAGAAACCGTTGGCTTGTTGTTTCTTAGAAACCGACGTATCGTTGTTTCATAGAAACCGTTGGCTTGTTGTTTCTTAGAAACCGGCGTATCGTTGTTTCTTAGAAACCGGCTTATCGTTGTTTCTTAGAAACCGCTGGCTTGTTGTTTCTTAGAAACCGTTAGCTTGTTGTTTCTTAGAAACCGTTAGCTTGTTGTTTCTTAGAAAGAAGCGGCTTGTTGTTTCTTAGAAACCGGCTTATCGTTGTTTCTTAGAAACCGCTGGCTTGTTGTTTCTTAGAAACCGTTAGCTTGTTGTTTCTTAGAAACCGTTAGCTTGTTGTTTCTTAGAAAGAAGCGGCTTGTTGTTTCTTAGAAACCGGCGGCTTGTTGTTTCTTAGAAACCGGCGGCTTGTTGTTTCTTAGAAAACCGGCGTATCGTTGTTTTTTAGAAAACGTTGGCTTCTTGTTTCTCAGAAACCGGCGTATCGTTGTTTCTTAGAAACCGGCATATCGTTGTTTCTTAGATACCGTTGGCTTGTTGTTTCTTAGAAACCGGCGTATCGTTGTTTCTTAGAAACCGGCTTATCGTTGTTTCTTAGAAACCGCTGGCTTGTTGTTTCTTAGAAACCGTTAGCTTGTTGTTTCTTAGAAACCGTTAGCTTGTTGTTTCTTAGAAAGAAGCAGCTTGTTGTTTCTTAGACACCGGCGGCTTGTTGTTTCTTAGAAACCGGCGGCTTGTTGTTTCTTAGAAACCGGCGGCTTGTTGTTTCTTAGAAACCGACAGCTTGTTGTTTCTTAGGAACCGTTAGCTTGTTGTTTCTTAGAAACCGTTGGCTTTTTGTTTCTTAGAAACCGGCGTATTGTTGTTTCTTAGAAACCGTTGGCTTGTTGTTTCTTAGAAACCGGCGTATCGTTGTTTCTTAGAAACCGGCGTATCGTTGTTTTATAGAAACCGTTGGCTTGATGTTTTTTAGAAACCGGCGGCTTGTTGTTTCTTAGAAACCGGCATATCGTTTTTTCTTAGAAACCGTTTGCTTGTTGTTTCTTAGAAACCGGCGTATCGTTGTTTCTTAGAAACCGTTGGCTTGTTGTTTCTCAGAAACCGTTGGCTTGTTGTTTCTTAGAAACCGGCGTATCGTTGTTTCTTAGAAACCGGCTTATCGTTGTTTCTAAGAAACCGTTGGCTTGTTGTTTCTTAGAAACCGTTGGCTTGTTGTTTCTTAGAAACCGTTAGCTTGTTGTTTCTTAGAAACCGGCTTATCGTTGTTTCTTAGAAACCGGCGGCTTGTTGTTTCTTAGAAACCGTTAGCTTGTTGTTTCTTAGAAACCAGCGGCTTGTTGTTTCTTAGAAACCGGCGGCTTAATGTTTCTTGGAAACCGGCGGCTTGCTGTTTCTTAGAAACCGGCGGCTTGTGTTTTCTTAGAAACCGTTGGCTTGTTGTTTCTTAAGAACCGTTGGCTTGTTGTTTCTTAGAAACCGTTGGCTTGTTGTTTCTTAGAAACCGACGTATCGTTGTTTCATAGAAACCGTTGGCTTGTTGTTTTTTAGAAACCGGCGGCTTGTTGTTTCTTAGAAACCAGCATATCGTTGTTTTTTAGAAACCGTTTTCTTGTTGTTTCTTAGAAACCGGCATATCGTTGTTTCTTAGAAACCGGCATATTGTTGTTCTTAGAAACCGTTGGCTTGTTGTTTCTTAGAAACCGGCATATCGTTGTTTCTTAGAAACCGTTGGCTTGTTGTTTCTTAGAATCCGGCGTATCGATCTTTCTTAGAAACCGGCATATCGTTGTTTCTTAGAAACCGTTGGCGTGTTGTTTCTTAGAAACCGGCGTATCGTTGTTTCTTAGAAAGCGTTGGCTTGTTCTTTCTTAGAAACCGGCGTATCGTTATTTCTTAGAAACCGGCGTATCGTTGTTTCTTAGAAACCGGCGTATCGTTATTTCTTACAAACCGGCGTATTGTTGTTTCTTAGAAACCGTTGGCTTGTTGTTTCTTAGAAACCGTTGGCTTGTTGTTTCTTAGAAACCAGCGGCTTATTGTTTCTTAGAAACCGGCGGCTTGTTGTTTCTTAGAAACCAGCGGCTTATTGTTTCTTAGAAACCAGCGGCTTGTTGTTTCTTAGAAACCGGCGGCTTGTTGTTTCTTAGAAACCGGCGGCTTGTTGTTTCTTAGAAACCGGCGGTTTGTTGTTTCTTAGAAACCGGCGGCTTGTTGTTTCTTAGAAACTGGCGGCTTGTTGTTTCTTAGAAACCGGCAGCTTGTTGTTTCTTAGGAACCGTTGGCGTGTTGTTTCTTAGAAACCGGCGTCTCGTTGTTTCTTAGAAACCGGCGGCTTGTTGTTTCTTAGAAACCGGCGTCTCGTTGTTTCTTAAAAACCGTTGGCTTTTTGTTTCTTACAAACCAGCGACTCGTTGTTTCTTAGAAACCGGCGGATCGTTGTTTCTTAGAAACCGGCGGCTTGTTGTTTCTTAGAAACCGGCGGCCCGTTGTTTCTTAGAAATTGGTGGCTTGTTGTTTCTTAGAAACCGGCGGCTTGTTGTTCCTTAGAAACCGGCGGATCGTTGTTTCTTAGAAACCGGCGGCTTGTTGTTTCTTAGAAACCGGCGGCCCGTTGTTTCTTAGAAATTGGTGGCTTGTTGTTTCTTAGAAACCGGCGGCTTGTTGTTCCTTAGAAACCGGCGGATCGTTGTTTCTTAGAAACCGGCGGCTTGTTGTTTCTTAGAAACCGGCGGCCCGTTGTTTCTTAGAAATTGGTGGCTTGTTGTTTCTTAGAAACCGGCGGCTTGTTGTTCCTTAGAAACCGTTGGCTTGTTATTTCTTAGAAACCGGCGTATCGTTGTTTCATAGAAATCGTTGGCTTGTTGTTTCTTAGAAACCGTTGGCTTGTTGTTTCTAAAAAACCGTTGGCTTGTTGTTTCTTAGAAACCGGCGGCTTGTTGTTTCTTAGAAACCGGCGGCTTGTTGTTTCTTAGAAACCGGCGGCTTGTTGTTTCTTAGAAACCGGCGGCTTGTTGTTTCTTAGAAACCGGCATATCGTTGTTTCTTAGAAACCGTTGGCTTATTGTTTCTTAGAAACCGGCGGCTTGTTGTTTCTTAAAAACCGGCGGCTTGTTGTTTCTTAGAAACCGTCGGCTTTTTGTTTCTAAGAAACCGGCGGCTTGTTGTTTTCTTAGAAACCGTTGGCTTGTTATTTCTTAAGAACCGTTGGCTTGTTGTTTCTTAGAAACCGTTGGCTTGTTGTTTTTTAGAAACCGGCGTATCGTTGTTTCATAGAAACCGTTAGCTTGTTGTTTTTTAGAAACCGGCGGCTTGTTGTTTCTTAGAAACCAGCATATCGTTGTTTTTTAGAAACCGTTTGCTTGTTGTTTCTTAGAAACCGGCATATCGTTGTTTCTTAGAAACCGGCATATCGTTGTTCTTAGAAACCGTTGGCTTGTTGTTTTTTAGAAACCGGCATATCGTTGTTTCTTAAAAACCGTTGGCTTGCTGTTTCTTAAAAACCGTTGGCTTGTTGTTTCTTAGAAACCGGCGTATCGTTGTTTTTTAGAAACCGTTGGCTTGTTGTTTCTTAGAATCCGGCGTATCGTTGTTTCTTAGAAACCGGCATATCGTTGTTTCTTAGAAACCGTTGGCGTGTTGTTTCTTAGAAACCGGCGTATCGTTGTTTCTTAGAAACCGTTCGCTTGTTGTTTCTTAGAAACCGGCGTATCGTTGTTTCTTAGAAACCGGCGTATCGTTGTTTCTTAGAAACCGGCGTATTGTTGTTTCTTAGAAACCGTTGGCTTGTTGTTTCTTAGAAACCGTTGGCTTGTTGTTTCTTAGAAACCAGCGGCTTATTGTTTCTTAGAAACCGGCGGCTTGTTGTTTCTTAGAAACCAGCGGCTTATTGTTTCTTAGAAACCAGCGGCTTGTTGTTTTTTAGAAACCGGCGGCTTGTTGTTTCTTAGAAACCGGCGGCTTGTTGTTTCTTAGAAACCGGCGGTTTGTTGTTTCTTAGAAACCGGCGGCTTGTTGTTTCTTAGAAACTCGCGGCTTGTTGTTTCTTAGAAACCGGCAGCTTGTTGTTTCTTAGGAACCGTTGGCTGGTTGTTTTTTAGAAACCGGCGTCTCGTTGTTTCTTAGAAACCGGCGTCTCGTTGTTTCTTAGAAACCGTTGGCTTGTTGTTTCTTACAAACCAGCGACTCGTTGTTTCTTAGAAACCGGCGGATCGTTGTTTCTTAGAAACCGGCGGCTTGTTGTTTCTTAGAGACCGGCGGCCCGTTGTTTCTTAGAAATTGGTGGCTTGTTGTTTCTTAGAAACCGGCGGCTTGTTGTTCCTTAGAAACCGTTGGCTTGTTATTTCTTAGAAACCGGCGTATCGTTGTTTCATAGAAACCGTTGGCTTGTTGTTTCTTAGAAACCGTTGGCTTGTTGTTTCTAAAAAACCGTTGGCTTGTTGTTTCTTAGAAACCGGCGGCTTGTTGTTTCTTAGAAACCGGCGGCTTGTTGTTTCTTAGAAACCGGCATATCGTTGTTACTTAGAAACCGGCAGCTTGTTGTTTCTTAGAAATCGGCATATCGTTGTTTCTTAGAAACCGTTGGCTTGTTGTTTCTTAGAAACCGGCGGCTTGTTGTTTCTTAAAAACCGGCGGCTTGTTGTTTTTTAGAAACCGTCGGCTTTTTGTTTCTAAGAAACCGGCGGCTTGTTGTTTCTTAGAAACCGGCGGTTTGTTGTTTCTCAGAAACCGGCGGCTCGTTGTTTCTTAGAAACCGGCGGCTCGCTGTTTCTTAGAAACCGTCGGCTCGTTTTTTCTTAGAAACCGTTGGCTCGTTGTTTCTTAGAAACCGTCGGCTCGTTGTTTCTTACAACTCGTTGGCTTGGTGTTTCTAAGAAACCGGCGACTTGTTGTTTCTTAGAAACCGTTGGCTCGTTGTTTCTTAGAAACCGTCGGCTCGTTGTTTCTTACAACTCGTTGGCTTGGTGTTTCTAAGAAACCGGCGACTTGTTGTTTCATAGAAACCGCGGCTCGTTGTTTCTTAGAAACCGTCGGCTCGTTGTTTCTTACAACTCGTTGGCTTGGTGTTTCTAAGAAACCGGCGACTTGTTGTTTCATAGAAACCGCGGCTCGTTGTTTCTTAGAAACCGTCGGCTCGTTGTTTCTTAGAAACCGTCGGCTCGTTGTTTCTGAGAAACCGTTGGCTCGTTGTTTCTTAGAAACCGTCGGCTCGTTGTTTCTTACAAACCGTCGGCTCATTGTTTCTTACAACTTGTTGGCTTGTAGTTTCTTAGAAACCGGCACCTCGTTGTTTCTTAGAAACCGGCGCCTTGCTGTTTCTTACAAACCGTCGGCTCGTTGTTTCTTACAACTCGTTGGCTTGGTGTTTCTTAGAAACCGGCGGCTCGTTGTTTCTTAGAAACCGGCGGCTCGTTGTTTCTTAGAAACTGGCGGCTCGTTGTTTTTTAGAAACCGTCGGTTCGTTGTTTCTTAGAAACCGGCGGCCCGTTGTTTCATAGAAACCGGCGGCTCGTTGTTTCTTAGAAACCGGCGGCTCGTTGTTTCTTAGAAACCGGCGGCTCGTTGTTTCTTAGAAACACCTTTTCATCACCAGTTTTGACCACTTTGACACTTTGAGCACGTCTGTTCGGCCGGGCCGTCGGCCAGCTACACCGTGCACGCAAACCATGCGTGCACCACCATGCACTGCGTAGGTAAGCACGGCTCAGCCCAACAACGAGGGATCTCCTAACGCCCGCACCTCGCACACACATACACATTTGTTTTTATTCATGTTGTTCTTTAATATTTTACTACAGCATCGAAATCTCTGCCATTCCGTCGCGCCGACAAATAGTAGTAACGTAGTGTAAGGGACACATCACCTCACGGCATCCTTAGGAGATTACGACTACTAGTCTACTAGACATTGGCCACTTGAGAACTTTAATACTTTTGCGCGCTGCTATGCATACATGCATGAATGCATGTATTACCCTTCGCGAAACCTGTTTAAGGGAGCACGGTAAACACGCGACCTTGTGGTCTTGCATTGCTAGTCTCAGCACGACCGCCATGTGTCTGGTGTGTGTAAGGGTATGCGTTGTGTCAATATAACAATAAACCAGGAAGGCACGATGACCGATATTGGCACATTTATATATTTAGTTATCGATGTACAAGCAGTGCTTTGTATCCCATGGAATTTGCAGAGATAATACTTGAAATTGCATCGGTGGCCATAGGTTTGTTAGTATGGCCAACGGTACGAGGCTACATACCATCGTCTCCAAAAGGCGTATTTCTCGAGAGAGATCTATGATAGTTTTTTGGTGGCCTTAGCAGCGGCACGATGCACATGTGGGGTGCCTATCAGACTGTATCTAGGACTACCTCCACGTATTTTGCTTCACTGTGCAGGGAGCAATAACGCGCCCCTCTATGTTCAGACAGAGTTGCGAGTGCTGTTTCTGCCACTTCAGAGATATTTCCACAGTTGTGCGGGGGGGGGGGGGGAGGGGTAGACAAAGCTCACGATGGCAATAGATACAATCCACTAATTGTGGTATATATCTATTATTATATTATATATTATTTCCTGTGCGATGCTCAGGAATAGATAAAAAAAAAAAACAGTTTGCGGTCCCAGCCACCCTCGCATGCAGCGAGTTCGTACGGCGATATGAAGAGAAGGTGGCAGAGATCGACCCACATTTTTATATGACAATGATGCAATAGTTAGGTCAGAATGGAAGGAAACGGGCAGGACAAAGAGGCGCATAACCGCCCGTTTTGCTGTACACGGTTTTCACTACCTCCTATGCCAGAAAGACGCTTGCCATGAACCCTGTGACACCACATGTGTTTGTAAATACTGTTATGATATATGTGTTACATATCATGGCAGTGAGTGCAGTGCAGTCTCCCCGCTAACAAGGCTGGCACGAAGCGATTTTTAATTTTAATATAATTACGAGGCTGTGGTGGTATTGATCATACTATTGTATATTTTACCCAATCTGGTATGAAAATAAGCCACGTTTGTATATATCTAGCCCATTACAATATTAGCGGGCCAAAAAGTATAATTTCTACAAACAGAAGACAAGCTTCGTCTATATATATGTATATATATATATATATATATATATATACATATGTCTATATATATACGAGAAAAAGAGAGAAAGAGAGACGGTGCATCACTAACAAATGTGACGAACCTGTCAAGCCTTGGACAATAGCGCGTGCGTAGTAGGTTGATTCGTAGTAGTAGTAGTAGGGAAGGTAACAATAGAACAAATTATAATCTTGTCCTTGTTGACTCGTTGCTATAGACTTGGTGGACGACATTATCTGTCGCTAATCTTAGCTCAATTGTTTCTCGGCTAAACATCATTTTGTAGCTCCTAGACAAAAACGTGGCTCAACGTTCCGTGATGGCAATAATGCAAAGAAAAGGCGATTACGTCAGCAGCAGCGGCAACATTGTCACGCACTAGTAGCTCCTTTGTCAAGCTTAGCCTGTCCTGTTCAGTCATTTTGACTGACGCTAGCCAGTATGAACGAATTAATAATACACGGCTCCCCGGGGGGAAGCAATCCAGGACTTTTTCAAAAATGAATGCTAATATACTCTAGAAGACGCAGAATTATTATTATTTATTATTATTATTATTATTATTATTATTATTATTATTATTATTATTATTATTATTATTATTATTATTATTATTATTATTATTATTATTATTATTATTATTATAAGTATATTTATTCAATGTAATCAATCATTCAGGGTGGGAACATGACATTTGAGTCCCTGCAAACGTGTGCACCGTTACGGGGGGTCCAGTGTAGGGACCAGCCATTTCTGGAGAGTGCCCCGAACCGAGGCCGCATTGCCCCGTTGCACATCCAGCGACAGGCGCTGTCTGAGAAAATCACCCGCTCGTTTGTCTCCGCTGGCTAGAATCAGGCGTTTCCCGACCTTTTGTAGCAAACTTCGAGTGGATGGACCGGGCCCGCCAAGGGTCTCGAAGGCAAAGGGATAAAACTTGTACGGGTACCCGATGTTCTGGTACTTTCTAACCTTGTTTGCCTCGGCGAGAGCCGAAGCATGACTAGCCCGGGCCGCGCCAGCACTGACCATTGAAGGGGATTATTATTATTATTAGGGAATTATTATTATTATTATTATTATTATTATTATTATTATTATTATTATTATTATTATTATTATTATTATTATTATTATTATTATTATATAACAATTGTGAGGTATGAACATTTCAGCCAGGTTCATCCTGCTTTGTTCGCTTGTCAGTTCATTGCGCCTCTACAAAGGGCCAAAGACATCATCTGTCTTAAAAACATGGCCTCGCGTCGATCGCCCGTAACTTCTGCTATGCGTTTTCCGATATCTTTCAGGATTTTCGATGTACCTGTGCTGATAGGGCCAAGTGTCTCCAATGTAATAGGCACAAAGTGGTAGCTTCTTGATAGCTCAATATACTACGTTTATTATTATTATTATTATTATTATTATTATTATTATTATTATTATTATTATTATTATTATTATTATTATTATTATTATTATTATTATTATTATTATTATTATTATTATTATTATTATTATTATTATTATTATTATTATTACACGAATTATTACACGATGAATTCTGTTAAGTAAATCTTGGTAATCGAAGAAAAATGAGCTCAGCGCCGTGTAATCGCAAGATGTACAATGCAAAGGCAAATCCATAAACTGCAAACATTTGGCTGTGAGCCATGGACAGCTCGAACAAGTTTAGTTTACGCACTTCAAGACAATAGTAAGGTGAAGTTGTAGACCAGGGTTGAGGTAACAATGCGTCGTTGCTTTGAAAGAGCAACACGAGCGGTTCAGTACACTGCTAAGTTAATGTTTTTGTACTATCACTTTCGGGAGCTAGACAGGAAGTTTGTTGCATGTCTGCCTACTTTCGTAGCTTAACTCGGGTTCAGATATGCTTTCAAAATCGCATATGTTTATGTTACCTACATGAAAGCCGCATTGCGGGGAAACTGAACGCAAAATGCCGGTCTACAATATTAAGGTCTATCTGTAGAATAGGCTGCTCATGCCAGAAATATGGTTTCTCTACATGAAGCTAGAGAAGGGAAAGGGCAGCTTAACATACGACGCGTTCTTGTCGCTGTTCTTGTCGTGTTGCTGCAGAACGCTTTTACTGAGGACGTTTCTTGATAAGGCCACGTTCATTATTGCTACCATCATCATCATCGTCATCATCATCGCCATCATCATCATCATCATCAACACTACCACCTATATTATTGGTGTCAGTCCAATTCATCAGTCATTTACAGCAGGATATCATCGCGCGGCAGATGAGGTGAACATGGCGTTTGCGGGAACGTATTTCGATGCGAATGTCCTCCCGCCAAGGCATTCGTCTTTGGCGGAAGGCCTAACATTGATGACTCTCCTCTTTCCGCGCTGCATGCATAATGCGTTTGTTCGATCGTACGTTGATTGAATTGATTGTATTGTTGAGCATCATGTCACGTGTCAGCACATATTAATTCGATAGTCGCGTTAGCCATATCCAACGCGCGGTTCGGGCGGTCGGCATTCTTAATTGTTGCCTTATTTCTTCCTAACTAACGGCTGCCCATTTGTTCTTGGCGCGTTCATTAGTTGTCATCCAGCCAGCACCGCGGAGGCTACCGTCCATTCATTGTAGGTGAACTCGTAGACTTTCTTCTTCTTCTCCTTGTCCTTCTCCAATTGCCAGCAATTTGACATCGTTTAAACTTGTTTTCCTTTTCCCTCTGCCATATGCCCCTCCCCTCTTTCTCTCTCTGCCTCTTTCTATCTCTATCTTCTCTATCTCTATCTTCCCTCTTTCTCTCTCTCTCGGTGTGTGCGTGTTTTGCTCTTCCTTCTCAGCCTATTCTATGCAGCCAAAAAATGTGTGTGTATGCTCCACCCTGCCTCTGGTTGTTGACACGATTTCCACTCGTGGGTTCTCACTAGTGGGTTACGTCATGCCGCCGGCGACATGTGGTGAGAGGGTCGCGTCTGGACCACAGCGACGACGGTGCGCTTGCTGGAGCGGAGGTGTAGAACGGTGAAAGAGGTCTTGTTCCCGTAAATCGTCATCGTCGTCGTCGTTGTCGTCATTAACATCGTCATCATCATCATCGTCATCATCATCATCATAATTGTCATATCTTTTTCATATTCGAGTTGGTGGTCATTGTTGTGGTGGTAACTCAATTCAGTTTGTTTCAATGTTGTCAAGTATTACCAATCTATAGAGTCTAAGCATCCGTCGTCCTGAGTCGTTCGCAATCATCGTGTGTCCGAAGTGAGTTGAGTTCACGAACGAAAGACAACGAAGAAGCACATAGTGTCCGAATGTAGGAGTGCGTGAACTGTCGACGGTAGGAGGAACATTCTAATATTTTAACAGCCAATATTACTTTTATTGTTTTTGTGCTGCTGCTGCTACTACTACTATCAGGAAATGTTGTTGTTGTTTTGTTGTTGTTGTTGTTGCAGCTGGTTAAGCCCGTGCGGCATGCACGTGTTGGGTGGTCATGTGCGCCCGCCGCAGCTAGAGCAATGCATTTTGTACGCGATCCGAAGGCGTGGCGTTTGCATGCCTTTTTTTACATAGCACAGTTCGCATCGGCCCCTGCCATACATAGTGCTGAAGTGCTGCTGGCCGTTCAGTGCCGTAACAGCGGTAATTAGAGTAGGAGTAGTAGTTAGTAGTAGTAGTAGTAGTAGTAATTCTAGTAAAAGTGTTGTAGTGTTGAAGTAGTATTAGAGAATGGTTCCAGCTCCTCGCTCCTCTTCCTGAGGCCATTTAAGTGAGAGGTTTTTAGTAGTGGGTATTATGCCAACAACATCGGCATCGAGTCCCACACTATCCGCTTTGGGTGTGCGTTGTTCCCTCTCATCAAAAAAAAAAGTTATTCTAGTAGAAAAGTCGCTGGTGACGCCGGTGGCCAATCAATGGTGTGTCGTACGGGATGTGAGTGGATGGTGACTGAGGGAGTAAATGGTTAACGACGACGACGACAACAACGACAACAGTCAAAAGTTGACGCGTGCGCGATTCGCTCTCTGTGTGTTTTGAGACTGTTGCGGCTGGATCGCTGAATTTCTATTGTTTTCGCTTAATTCGCAGGCATACCTGTTTTCGCAAATGCTCTCGTTTTATTGCTGGCCTTGATATTGTTGTTGTTGTTGTTGTTGTTGTTGTCGTTGTTGCCTTTCCTGCTGCTTTTTGCCGGTTTTTCTTGTTGTTCTGGTTGTTTCTGTTATAGTTACTGCCGCTATTATATATATATATATATATATATATATATATATATATATATATATATAGCGAGAAAGAGAAATAAAAGAAATAAAGAAAGAAAACGGGAGAGATTAACAACTCAATACAAACGAACAGAGAGGGGGCAAAACAAACGAACACGACCAGTGTATGACCGACCGATCAACCGACTGTCCCTCCGTATGGTATGCAGAATGTAGTTTCTATCTATCTATATGTCTCTCTCTCTCTCTCTCGCACGAGGTTTCCCCGCTAGCTCTCTCTCACCCCCTCTCTCTCCCCTTCTGCCTTGCCTTGCCTTACCTCTCTGTAATTGCAGACTCTGATGCAGTCAACTTCTCGAAAGGCCGCCGAGCAAACCGGAATATAGAAGAACCGTCCAGAATCGAATTGCCAAAAACAACAACAACAACGCCGATTGCCGCCGCTGTTACAGCTGCTTTGGTCGTTACCACCACTGAACAGAGGCAGACATACAGACAAATAGACAGATATACAGACAGACATACAGACATACAGGCCTGTCCGTCTAGGAGAAGAGACAGACAAACAGAAAGACGCAACAACACCGCGCGGGTGACCAGGCCTACCAATCGGCGGGCTGGCCGCCAGTGGACCGAGCGACCGATCGAACGAACCAAGCAAGCAAGCAAGCGAGAAAGAAAGAAAGAAATAAAGAAAGAAAGCACCGCGTAACCCAGAGCAGAGCACGCTGTACGTGTCGCAGTTGAACCGTTAGAGTCAGTCGGTCGGTCTTTGGCCTATTGGTTGGCTGGTTGGTGTGTTCGTTCGTTCGGTTGCTTGCTTGCTTGGTGTGTTCGTTCGGTCTGTCTGCGCGGTAGAGCTAACGGAAAGCTAGCGGCGGCGGTAGCGACGGCAGCGACGTATCGAGGCTATTTGGCGAGCAACTGGCCTAGCCTAGTGCTTTCGTTGCAGGCGACCGCCGGCTGGGCCGCCACACCAGCCTTTACCTCAGCAGCCAAGTACGGCTACTGCTTCAACAACGACGACGATGGCGACAACGACGACGATAGCGACAACGACGACGACAATGATAATGCCGACGACGATGATGTGTACTACACATAACAATGACGACGACTGCTAGAATTCTCTAGACAGAACTAGTTTCGTACTAGGCCCCAGCGTATGCGTTCACTGAGAGAGAGAGAGAGAGAGAGAGAGAGAGATACAAAGAGAGGGAGAGAGAGAAAGTGAGCAAGAGAGGGAAAGAGGAAGAGTGAAAGCAAGCAAGAGAGAGAAAGGGGGGAGGGAGGGAGAGTGAAAGTAACCAAGAGAGAGAGAGGGAGAGAGGGGGGACACGCTGTTCTACGTTGGTTGCTGCTGCGGCTGCTACTGCTACCCGAGTTGGCCAAGCTCTTAGTAGTGCTGGTAACTAACGGTGGTGGGTTTGATGCTGGCGACAGTGGGCCAGTTTTGGCGGTGGTGAGATTTTTGTGTGTGTCGTGTAGTGAGGTGAGGATTCAGCGGTTTAGGTTGTGATGGTGGTTGTGATGGTTGTGATGGCTGTGATGGTGGTGGTGGTGTAGAGCAAGCCTCCTACTACTGCTACTAGCAGTGCTGTTCCTGTCTAGAACACTGAGAAGAACAAGATCACAGTGCGGAGCAATAGCGGAAAGACTCGAAACAACAACGTCGTCGCCGTTGGCGGCAGCGATAGCAGCAGAAGCAGTACCAGCAACAGCAGCAACAGCAGCAGCAGCAACAGCAGCAACAGCAGCAGCAGCAACAACAGCAGTACGACAGAGTCATAGCAAATAGCAACGCAATAACGCACATATCAGCAGCAGCAGCAAAATCGTTAGCAGCATCATCATCATCATCATCATCGAGATCACCGCATCATCATCATTTTCATCATCGTCGTCATCATCGTCATCACCATCATCATCGGCACGATGAGTCGCCGCTTCCCAGGGTAAGTAACAGGATAGCAACAACAACAACAACAAACGATACAATACAACACCTACGCACCTCCACTATTTTCTTCACTACACGTCTTCTTCGTCGCCTCTCTATCTATCTATATCGTAGGGTATTCTTATTATATTTCGAAGGGGCGTACGCCCACTGTGGGCCCAACCAGCCAGCCAGCCAACCACACGTTCTGTGAGTGATCAGTTCTATCGACAAACTCGGGGCAAACTGGACTCTGTTGCATCATCACCATCGTCATCGTCATCATCATCATCATCATCATCATCATCATCGTCGTCATCATCATCATCATCATCATCATCATCATCATCATTTGCAGCATCTGCGGTGTCGGCTTCGGGTGCTGCTGTAGTTTTTGCTCGGCCTCTGTGCGGCGGCAGCAACAGCACCGGCAATGGCGCCACGGTCGCACACCAACCACGACCATTACGGCGACGACCAAGACATAGATAATAATAAGACCTCAGACCTCACACCACCACAGACTAGAATACTACGTCGTCCTCGTCGCCTCGAAGAATAATCGCGCATACCAATCCTAGTTGTGTGGTGGTGGTGCTGGTGGTACTCGAGCCTACAGTTCTCCTAGGTGCAGTCGTAGAAGTAGTTGTTGTTGCAGTAGTAGTAGTAGTAGTTAAACTACGATCCAGTTAACAATCATTCATTCGTAGGTACAATACGTACTGTAACGAATACGCATTCTAGCTATTAGCACGGCTACCGCAACAACTATCACTTCTTTTTTAATATTAGGGTTTTATTCATATAACATTAAAAGAAGTGATAGTCGCCGCTTCCCAGGGAAGTTTTCCACTTTCCGCGCAAAAGAATTCCACTTCTACTACTACTACTACTACTACTACTACTACAACTAAAAAAGTCAAGTTTTTGGGCTGACCGAGCCTCAGCCAAGGTTTAACGTCCACGGGACTGCTTTTTGCATTGCTTTCTCCTACTACTACTCCGACTACTACAACGACTACTGCTAGATGTAGTCGTCCTTCTACAGTCGTTGGTTGATAGAGAAGAATTTGTGCTGTTGTGTGGTGTAATACGACAAATTGGTGTAACTTGCGCTAGTGGAACACTCAGACACACAACCCGAACGCCGCCGACTTACTTGCCTTGAGTAACGGCAAACCTAACGATACAAGGCAAAGGCAGTCGCGCTCTTCTTTTCGATCGCTCTCTCTGGGACAGGCGTCAGGCGTCAGTTACGACGCGTTAAAACTGAGCAGCGCGCGCAGCACAAGTGAGTAGTGGACCGACCATGGATTGCGATGATCCTGCATCCTGATGGATGCAAACCGACTTGTACTTCTTCCCCGTCTCTCTTTACCAGACCTCTAGCGTGTCGACGTGTTGGCTTGGCTTGGAGTTAGGCTTTGGTATATATATATATATTTTTTTTTAATGTATTTATTTATTTATTTTTAGATCTTCCGTAAGGCAATTACTCGTGTACGGTTTTATCGTGTCATGGCTAATTTTAATCCACTCCGGCATTTACCTTGTCTAATTTGGAAACCATGCAAACCAATTTAAGAGTGGCCGGTCGGGGTCTCGAACCTAGTCCTCCCGAATGCAAGGCAAAGGCTTTGCCACCAAGCCATCTTGCTCGGTATATGCATATATATATATATATATATATATATATATATATATATATATATATATATATATATATATATATATATATTATATATATATATATATATATTTTTTTTTAGGCGGGAGTAACTATGACTCTCTTACCGGCCTTGGTCCGCTGGTGCGTGACTACCACGCGCTGCGGGGACCTTCACTGGCCCACATGTAAGTTAGTCAGACGGTGTAAACTCCCTAAAGTAACTTTCCCGAGGTCACTTTTGTTGGCGCGGGAGGCAAGGCATACGATATCGGTTGGGTGGCAACGAATTTATATTGTCATCCTGTCGTGGCCCATTCGAGGGCTGTTAAGGCTATTTCGTTAATACGGGGAAAGTGTTCTGCACACGGTCCCCGGGCTACACGGTTAATGCCCCGGGCTTTAGCAACCTGGGAGTACCGTGTGGGACGCCTGCTGCCTTGGCTTAATAGGCACAAAGAAAGCGAGACCACCACACGAAGGCAGAACGCCGGTCGGGAGGACCTTTTGGCTCCTCAGCTTAAGCAGTGGGGCCCCCCTGCCCTGGAGTGGTCGTAAGTGCTCCTTATGGGGTGCGAAGTATATTCTGGGGTGTAACGCGGAATCGCGAGGTTAAGAGTTCTAACCGGTACGGTGTAGTAGTGTGGTACTTCCATGCGGAACCCCGATAGGGGGAAAATCCCCTATCGGGATTTTCCCCCTATCTAAATATATATATATATATATATATATATATATATATATATATATATATATATATATATATATATATATATATATATTTATATGAATGTGTACAAAAGACACGATTCATGTCGACATAGATTGATTGTTACGAGAGAAATGTCGAGTAGGTAGCTACCTACCCATCCATAATGTGGCATCCTACTCGAATTGCATTTTGCGCGACCTACCGGCATCGGAATGCGTATGTGCGTGGTGGCAGAGTGTTGGCTAACAGCAGCAGCAGCAGCAACAGCAGCGGTAGCGGTGGCAATGGCGGCGGTGGCGGCGCCAGTGGCGTCTTTGCCGTTCAAGCGCTCTAGAGTTATTCTGCACGATGGTGTGCGATGTGTACGCGCACTATATGTAGTTTGTAGGAGAAGACCTGCGGCGGCAGATATCTGTTCAGATATCCGATCATCCCCGTGTTGTTCCGGCGTTCGACTTCACTCACTGATGCTTACTTCGGCTCGTGGTATTTGGACACGCCCCAGCCGTTCGGAGGGAATTGTCCACCGCTCGTGGAACTTTGAGATTGCCACGTTTGTTCATGTCAGTCGTCGAGTCAGAGAGACGCGACACCGGCAACAGCAGCAACAATTGTAACAACAACAACAATCGTAACAACAACGACAACAACAATTACTACTACTACTACTACTACTACAAAACAACGACAACAACAACAATAAAACAACTATGACAAGCCCTTGGCGTGACGAAGCAATTGAGGCTGTGGTAGGCTTCTTTGAAAAGTGGTCCCACTGATGCTGCCTGGTTTCTATGCTTTTCCCCGATCAACAGCGATGTTGGCGTTGTTGTTGCTGCGAGTCTAGTCGACTAATCATTTGAAGGTCTGCGACAGTCGTCGCTGGTAGAGTCGCTAACTACATGACGGCGACAATAACGTGAAAAACAATGAAGAAAACAACAAGAACAACAACAACAACAAAAATCTTTACTACTACAACTACTACCACGACCACTACTAATACCCTACTCGTGTCTAACGAACGATAAAAACGCATTAAGCTATTGGTTCAGCCCACAGCGCCAGTTCTGCTGCTTACCAAAAATGGCCCATTAAGCATACTTATTTAACAGCGTTCTTCAACTGAGAAAGAACACTCACACCCATTCAAAGTTTGAGAATAGGTTAAGGCTATATACGCTACCCCAATACCTCTAATCATTCGCTTTACGGGATCAAACTAAACATGTACGCTTGCTATCCTGAGGAAAACCTGTCGGAAGAAACCAGCTACTAGATAGTTCGATGATTAGTTTTTTGCTCCTATACCCAGATTAGATTATCGATTATCGCACGTCAGAACAACTTCAGACATCCATCAGAGTTTCCTCTGGCCTCATCTTGACTAGGCATAGGTCACCACCATCTTTCGGATCTCAAACATCACGTTTGTAGTCTACACAAATGCCAGAAAGCATAAGTAGCTTATCGCTTAATCGTGGAACAACAACAAATAACAATACGTTTGCATTTCACTTCTAGTTCTTCGGGTGATTAAACCCAATGATTCGCGTGCCATTTGAACTCCTTGGTCGTGTTGTCCGTAGGTGGCCATCTGACTAAGGATCTCTGTATGTTGATTTAGCACTGAATAGCTAGTTTGCTAGAAATTGTCAGAAACATTTTGACTGGCTGGCCTCCTTTCTTCAAGCATTGTTAGAAGAAAAGCCACGCTCATCATCGGCATCTTTTATCGACTCGTCGTTTGCGTTGCTGCTTCGTAACGCTCGCGAAGCTACACAATGTAGTTGGGCCGGCAGCCGATACTTAAGGCCGTTTTGGGGTCGTCCCAACCCCCTGTCCCTCGCCGGTCCCCGTCAATAGCAGCAGCTGTCAATGGCCCTTAAGACACGCCCTTCACATAACAACGACAATAGTAACAACAGGAAAAAGGAGAACAAGAGAAGGAATAAGAAACGCTTAGTAGTAGTAGTAGTAGTCGAAGATGCACCCAAGGGGAGGCGCCGCCTCAATTGCTGACGACCGCTGTTCTAATCTCTTCCTACAAAGGCAACAATAGCTGCACTCTTCCTCGCGCGCACCATCGCCTTTCTCTACCCGCTTAGATGTCTAGCTATCTGCACAAAATTTTCAAAAGAAAGTGGAATGTAATTCGTAGAATTACTCTACAATGTTTTTGTTTATATTTTTAATATATGTCTTCATTTTAGTACT
>QVRM01002688.1:40000-72500 GCA_003439945.1 Dermanyssus gallinae
ACCCAGTCCCAGTTGAAGAGGATCTATGTAGTTGCGAGCTCGACTGCTAAGCTTGCCGCGAGCCGCTTTCGGAGAGATGTTTTCTTTTTCCTTCTCTGTTTTTTGTTCTCTCTTTCGTGTTCGTGTTATTTTTGTGCTTTGTGCGAATCAATCGGCAAAATGAAACCTGCGGTGTTGCCCGTTACCGGCTGCCTACAGATAGGCGATCGCCACCGCCTGCACGCGGGCGTCTCTCCGTCGTTCACCAGTGACCCACCTCACCCGACGTCGAGTCTTATGAGCTTATGCTTTTCATATTCATTGTCATTTTCTTCCTATCTCCTCCGCCCTCTCTACTTCGCATTTTAGCAATGTCCCTGCCGACCCAGTTGTAGACAAACACACACGCATATGCTGCAACAGGGATTGTTGCGATAGAAGCATAAATATCTAAACAATATGTCCGCGCGTTGCCGCCGCTCTAAGCATGCATACCTTAATACGCATGCCATCCGCTATGTATCACGAGGTGGAGGCGCTTAGAGCGACAGCATAAAATAATATGGCGAGATAGACTTGACTTTGGTTTCCCCAACAGTCTTTGTCGCAGCAGTCCTTATACCTACTATTCTCATTAAGCATAATAACAGTGGTAGATACGCATAGAGATTTCAGCATTGTGCGAAACGGTTCGAGTGTCCGTTTCAGCTCAGCAAGCCTCGGCACCCCGGCATTGCGCAATGAAGAGACCGATTTTGCTCCTCCGGTGCTGCGCATGCACGTTAGGTCGTGACGTCTCAGAGCGCCGATGGGATTCCTGCAGTCAATCCCGCATGTGGCTCAATGTGTGGCTCAATGACGAGGGCACCTAAGCAGCGCCTGATACTAATACGTATAGCAACGTTGGCTACCTGGGCGTCCAGGTGTAGCACAAAAACCATGTCATTTTATTTAGCCTGCAGACCACTTAAAATCGTGCTAATCCTAGTTGCATTTATTGCTTTTGGCTCCGGGGGGTAGTGGGGCCCAAGGTAATTATAGAGACGGTACAGGTAACCGTCATCCTCGGCTGCGGGACCTAAGGGGCCGGTCTCACACGTCCTTGTCGGGAAGCGGCCGAGCTTGTGGACTGTATTGGCCGAAAGTGCATAGAGCAGTCGGGCCTACTATCGCTAACGCGTCTGTGACTCCAAAACTGCCGAGGAAAACCGGCTAAAGGCGATAATTTGATACGTAGTTCACCGCCTCCACAGAGCCAGGGCGTCTCAAAAGTCTAAGCGTTTTAACATATCTCGAATCCCAGCTGATTGGCTGAGAAGAAATACTCTAGTAGGAACACTATACAGAATTGGTTGTTTGTCGTATTTTATGGTTTTATTAATTTTAAGAAATGTTATAAATATAATAATAACAATAATTAATTTTACCTATATATTTGAGTTTTTAAATATTATTAATACATTATTTACAAATGCAATTTACTAGTTAAAATATTGCTTATTTACAAATAAAATATATATATTTTAATTGTGAATATTTAATTTGTGTTTTAAACGATTAATATATCATATATTTACTGTTGTATAAAATGACAAATAGACATTACAAACAATGAATAAGGCATGCGCTTTTTTCCGACAAAGACAAATGGCATCATTTTCTAAGAAACATGCCTAGCGACAGTAAAGCGGATGGTCCACAACGACGTAACTTGCTCTAAATACATTTTTTTGTCGTTCTGATATAGGTAGTAAGTCAAGACTGCTACGCTCTACATTACATCTCAATGCAACACGTCGAAGGAATTTATACTGAACTTTTTCAATTGCATCAATATGTTTTTTCAAATACGGCAGCCAGACTTCACAGCTGTAGATAAAATTGGGAACTACAAGACTATTATAAAGGCGGATATAGAACATTGGGCATTTGATAATAAAACAACGAAATATCATATTACATGTAGTTCAACAAGTTCTTAGAATGAAAACCAAGAATTTTCCAAATCTTGTTTTTAATTTTTTCTTATTCGATATACTCCCCGAGAAGCTCAATACATTTTTCCCACCGACATTTCAGAGCATTTATACCTCTTGAGAAGAATTCCGCGTCTTTAGACTGAAAATAGGCATTGACAGCAGCCTTAATCTCTTCATTGCTGGAAAAACGCTTTCCACCGAGACTATTCTTCAAATGTCCGAAGAGGAAATAATCAGAGGGGGCCAGGTCTGGAGAATAGGAAGGTTGTTCAATAAGTTCGAACCTCAGTTGGGCCAGTTTTGCCGTTGCTTGCCGCGACTTGTGTGCGGGAGCATTGTCCTGGTGAAACAGGACAACCTTCTTCTGCAAAGCGGGCCGTTTCACGATGAGTTCTTGCTTCAGGCAGTCCAACAGTCTTGCATAATATTCTCCCGTGATCGTTTTACCGCTCTCAAGGTAGTCGACCAGAATTATTCCACGTTGGTCCCAAAAAACCGTAGCCATCATCTTTCCGGCCGATGCCGTTGTCCGCACCCTCTTCGGAGGTCCTTCACCAGGTGCACACCATTGACGAGATGCTTCTTGGGTCTCGGGATTGTACTGATGGACCCAGCTTTCATCGACGGTCACGAATCTGCGCCAAAAATCCGACGGATTTTTCGACATCTTGGCCAAATTTCGCTGTAAAGCGGAAACACGCGCGTCTTTTTGGCCTTGGTTAAGCAAATGCGGCACCCATTTTGCTCTGAGCTTTTTCATCTTCAAGTTTTCGTGCAGGATGAAATGCACTCTACCCAAACTGATCCCCAAGGCCTCCGCTATCTCCCTAATGTTCACTCGTTTATCTGCGGCAACAATTTTCCGCACTTTTTCCACGTTTTCCTCATCAGTTGCCGTTTTTGGGCGTCCTGAACGTAGTTCATCCTCGGTGCTCCTGCGACCTCTTTTTAACTCATTAATCCAGTTGGAAACAGTGGCAAAACATGGCGCAGAGTCACCGTACACCTCGTCTAACTCAGTTTTCATTTGGGTCGCATTCCAACCTTTGAAATAAAAATGCTTGATAACCACTCGAAACTCTTTTTTCTCCATTTTTTCAAAATCACGCCGATACGTTGCACGGGAAAAGCGATCAAACGAAATCGCAACGGCCAATCACCATAATATTTTGACTGCTAGCATTCGAAAAGTTGCCGTTACACCGAGATCGCGAATACTGTTTACTCTGGGTACCTCTTGTCCATTAAGTGTGTAAACGTGGTCCTTTATCAGACAGACAACGGCGCACTTAGGGACCGATATTATCATATCATTTTTGGCGTACCAGTCGGAGATGGAGTCAATTGTTTTCTGTAATATCTCCCTCTCGGGCTTTGTGCCGGATGGCCCATAACGTTTGAGATTATCTGCGTAGAGTTTGTGCTTAAGGGTTTTGGGTATAACATCTTCAAATTTCTAAGATAAATATACAGCATAATAGTGGGTCTAGACATGATCCCTGAGGCACGCCCGAGGGACACACCCACATTGACTAAAACTGTTGTTAACCCGCATACAAAACCTCAGATTCGTTAGATAACTTGATATTCATAAAACAGTGTGCTTGTCTATATCTAGGTCAATCCGTTTCTGTAAAAGCTTAAAATAGATTACTATGTCAAATGCTTTAGAAAAATTAAAGCAAATACAATTAAATGCTTTCTTTTTGTTAATATAAATGGCCCAATCTTGGACCATTTCAATTGGTTGCGTTGCTGTGGATTTGCTCTTAGTAAAGCCATGTTGCTGCTCGTCAAGCGCACCCTCAGACTAA
Organism: Dermanyssus gallinae; assembly: GCA_003439945.1. NCBI lineage: Eukaryota > Metazoa > Arthropoda > Arachnida > Mesostigmata > Dermanyssidae > Dermanyssus > Dermanyssus gallinae. The sequence goes on from QVRM01002688.1 coordinate 43,773, forward strand.
AAAAAGTTAAATATATGATCTACAACTTATTTTTCAAAATAATATACACGCCATTGATGTATGTGCAACAGGTCTATGGTTATCAACATTCGACTTGGATCCCTTTTTATGCGCAGGCGTAATTACGGATTGTCTGAAAATGTCAGGCACAACACCATCTTAGTAGAGGAAAATAGATTTTTAAAGGCACCTGCTTTGGAGTAACGCAATGCCTCGCGGCCAACGTAGCCGCAACAAATAGATAGGTTTTCACGGTAAAAAGATTAAGATGTACGTTTGGTAAATTAATAAGGCGTGGCCCACTATTAGCCTCTGTAGAACAGGAAAACTGCAAAAAGGAAAAACAAAACAAAAAAAACTGCCAGCTGCTTCTAATTATCATACGGTAAATGCACAGTTGGAATTACGTTTATATGCATCAGTTCCTACAAGCCACTCTTCCACACACTTCACTTCGGAAGCGTATCAAGAATCATTCTTACCTTGTCTCGCTGAACTTCTAAAACGTTGTACTACCGTAGGAACGCTGTGGATCGTTCGTTCCTGCTCAACTTCTCGATGATCTGGCCGATTTTCGGCGTTCTCCTTGTCCCCCATACGCCCAATGTCTCAATGATAATCGGGCATATTGCCGTATAGCTCGCCGTATAAGTGTTCTAAATCGACCCGTCCCAGATCAGCAATTTCTCCATGGCCCAGGGGGTCAATGTCATACTGTCTGGTCGCATGTTTCTATCTCTGCACAGATGTGTCGGCTTGACACGCAGAGCTCCATGAGTGCCGCCTCCGCGCAGCTCAGCTTATGATGACCCTTCGCCTCAGCCATGTTTGAGCCACAAGAGCATGCATGGGCAACGAAAACATCAATATCCAGGCGGAGGCTGCATGCGGTTCTAGACTCCGGGTTTGGCCGTAGTGCCAAGGCTGTCATCCGAGCGGACGTTCAGCCAAAGGCCGCTCTTCGATCTCAAAGTATGGGTCGCATCTCGCACTAGCATTTCGACCCGCTCACTAAATAATATAAAAAATAAAACAAAGTTGTTTCTTTGCCCAGCTTTGTTATTCTAGAATTATTTAGTAGTTATCGCGTATATAACAGGGCCTCCTCCAAAATTCATGAGGCAAGTCTAGGGAACTGTAGAGCTCGTTAAAGCAAATAGTTTTTACGATGCAACATGGTCTCGGAGAAGTTTTGCTTCGGTGTGAGAGCGAAATTACGTACATTTGTGACACAGGTGTTGTTGCCCGACATAGAAGCGCAAAAAATGCGATTGCAAGGCAACCAATCTTATAGAGAAGTTGAAACATACCGTCGCGTGCTAGTGACAACAAATTTTGCTTCTTCTGAAGGTCATACGACGACGGGTAAGAGATGCCAGATAGTGTAGTAATAGTCATAGTTTAGAGAAAATTCGCAAACAACAAAACGCAGAGTTTAGCATAGGGCACATTGATTTACCGTGAAGGTTTCGGTGATTTAAATCTTACACGGTGGGTCCACGCGTGGTGATCCAACAAAATCGCCTTTGCTACAAGAGTAACTGCCTGCACTAGCGTATTTTGATCGTTTGCAAGCTATGAGAAGTGTGAAGTCATCAAGCATATTTTTATAAAGTTTTTTTTCCATGAGGCTAATGCCCGTGCATGGTTTTTTATGTCATGGCTGATTTTCAATCCACCAACAGCATTTACCTTGTCTAAATTGGAAACCATGAAAACCAATTTGAGAGTGACCGGTCTGGGTCTCGAACCCTGGCCTCCCGAATGCAAGGCAGAGGCTTTGCCACTGAGCCATCTTGCTCGGTTTCATTGGCTATAACCAGATCTGTAAATTCCAGTCTGCAATTGCACTTACTCTTAGGTATTCAAAGGATCTCTGTACGCGTTGTGCCCTGCGGGTTTTTATCAGAGTGAAATGCGATGTCGGGTGGCAGAAGTGACTTGAAGCTTTTTTGAATGCTTTAAATGTCATTGCATAGTTGTACGTATAATTTACATTAAGACGCTTGAAACGAGTGTACAATGCGCTTAGATCCTCACCTCTGCTGTAGCCGAATATTGCCCGTAGCCATCACTTTGAGTAATAAATACTTCGTTTATTTAGAAGCGCGATGTATGTACTTCCAAGTAAAATAATCCTGTAAATATGTTAAGCTAGGGAGAGTGACTTGAATATGTTAATTACAAGGTCTGTGTGTAGACTATAATGTTACGAAGTCTTCTAGACCAGGAGTTTAACATTTCATTGCATTTACCTGATTATCTATAAGATCTTTAAAGAAGAGCGAGAGACAATGATACATTGTTACATATAATTATGTTTCCTAAAAATTAACTTACGAAAGAGATTAGATTATGCCCTTTGTTTTTATTATTTTCAAATTTCTGTGTCGAACGCCAATCAGGGACTTTTACAAGTCGGTCGTTTCAAACGGTAAGAGAGTTCTGTCGTCTCGCTGGACCGATTGGGCCTAACAATGTTAGTTATATATATTGTGCAGGACTACACGCCGGCTGGTAGCTCGATGACTACCAAAGCCTTTGTATTACCTGCTAAAACCCTCATACCTCCTGTCATCCCCCGTAACCGGGTCCTATAGGTGAAACTAATATTGCTCACAGTTAAGGGGGAGGAGTCTCTAATACTATCACAACCTATCGTGTATCTATCCGCACCGGTTCTTGTTTAAAACTCTGTAAATTAGTTTTTCTTGCAAATCAGGCCCTCACAAAGCTCATATCTGGGCGCCATCCGTTAGATCGACCGCCACCGAGACCACATCCACCATCACGCCAATAACTTCGCCAACCGCATCGTTTACAATGAAGTCGGCGGCGCGTCGTCGTACAGCCTCCTCCTTAACCATCATGATCCCTGCTATTACGCACGCAAGTCTGTTCCACTGTTTTCGAGACTCCAACATACGTGCGACAACATCCGTAATCCATTCTTTGATCGCAACCAGGGATTTGTTGGGCTCGCTTACCACATACAGCGAAGCTTTATGCCTCACAGCAATCACGTCTAGCATGTGATGAACCTGCCTGCTTCTGTTGCAGTTTAACTGCAGCACATTAATACTATTGCTGGTCATTATTTCTGTTGTGTAGTACTGCTGCCCGGTTCTCCGTCCCTTTGTTTAGCTACCTTAGGAGTTCCAACGGGTGGTGATCCCAGACTTCGCCTGCGCCTTCTCTTGTTGGCGACCTTCCGAAAGCCTTGCTCATCTATGTCAGCGTCTATATCCGTCTCGTTTCCTGGATCGGTCAGCGTGGCCTTTAGTTCTCGTTCTGTGCCATTTCTCTCCTCACTCTTCGGTGGCGCAGGGAGAACCTGGTGGTCGACCGGTAGGGATTCCTTAATCTTTGAAGCGGTCCAGGTCTTTTTTCTTCTCATTCCCAGCATTTTCTCTCTGTAGATTGGGCATGTTATGGAGTTAGCAGCGTGTCCCAGCACGTTACAATTATAACATGCTGATGACTCTTGGCAATCTCGAGCTATATGTCCCGATCGGCCACAGTTATGACATATGAACCCTTGGGCTATCTGGTTTTCGCACTCGTGTGCACTGTGCCCGATTTTTTAGCAGCGTGGGCAGCAGGGAATCGTGACCCACTCGGAAATGTGGCACCGAGTCCAGCCAAGCTGGATATGTCCGATTTGTTCAGTCTTGACTTTTTCCTATGTGGCCACCACCCTAAGGATCTATTCTATGCAACTCCCATTAAGTCTCCTATAGATCAGATCGGCAGAATAGTTACTGCTGGTAGAACCATTCGGGAGGCGCCTGGTATCTTTGAACGTGTGCAATGTGCGAGCCTTGCCATCGCTACCGAATGTGCTTATGGTCTTCGTTCGAGCAAAATCTAAAGTAAAATAGATATTTTTCTGAGCTCAAACAGGTTTGACGAGTGACTTGATTGACAAAATATACTGCATAGTAGATGCATGTATGCACTCACACCCGACGTGGCCATAGGGAGATTTTTTTAGATTTTCCATAAGGCTATTGCCCGTGTACGGTTTTTTCATGTCATGGCTGCTCTTTAATCCACTCCGGCATTTACCTTGTCTAAATTGGAAACCATGCAAACAAATTTAGGAGTGGCCGGTCTGGATCTCGAACCCAGTCCTCCCGAATGCAAGGCAAAGGCTTTGCCACTAAGCCATCTTGCTCGATTTGAGTTACTTTGCAACCACAGATGTCAGCTTACCACTTTAGTACCAAAATGATTAACTTGAGATGCACGATCTCTGTACATTTGGAAGAACCTTATTTGACGCTAGTATGCTGCCCAAGTCGAGCCCGGTGGCATGGTGAGTGCATTTGCCTGCGCCTCGCGATCGGTGGAGACATAGGTGCGCGGGTTCGAGCCCCACCGTTTGTATTTATGGGGGTCCGTTTAATAAGAGCAAGGCGAAAAGCAGTCCCGTGGACGTTAAATCTTAGCTGGGGGTCAGCCCGAAAAGTAATTTAAGTATGCTGGTCGAAGCCTTCACGTTTTGTTACTAGGCGTTTTAGTCTATGCCGTTAGCTGTTGTTGTGTGCTAGTGCTACCGCAGTACTTATATTTGTAGAGCCATTTTGCCCCCGATTATAGCTTAATTATGTGTATATCATAGCCTAACGACTTGTAATTCTTGCATGTATTGAAAACTTTTTCATAAAATGCATCGTTGCTATATCCTATAAGTGCAGTATTAACCAGACGAGCTCTCTCTCTTTCTCTGCTTTTGTTGTCTGACATAAGTCTGAAGTATAAACCTATGTTTAAATACACAGTGCGGAGCATTTTATGCATATTATAATATGATAGCTAGGCCGTCATACTCCAGCATCTCGTACGCACACTAAATCACGTTAGGAAATATTGAAAATGAACACACACAAGATCAAACGCAGAAGAAGAAGAAGAAGAAGAAGAAGAAGAACAAGAAGAAGAAGAGGAAAATATTACAAACGCTGAGGAAACCTTTGAAGCACGGAACTGAAAATTGTATTTAGTTCGATTGCATATCCATTTAACTTTAGCCCACCGTTTTATTCGTATATTTTAATTCTCGTAATATATTCTTACGAAGAAGAATCCCAGTAAAGTGCCGCCACATTAGCACTCTTTTGCGTACGAGTGGCCTTAATTTGCTATTGACGCCGCTGAACTTCCGCGATTCAAGTTTGGTACGACCGTGTGACTTTGTACCACATTCGAATATACGCCAGCTTTGCGCGCGTGTAATATGCTCACTTTATTGAGAACGACTTGCATATTGTAGACGTAAAAACCGCTTCGGCACAACCTGCGCGTTTTATTCGTACCACGTAAAGATGCATCATTCACACGAAAAGAAGGCAACCGAAGATGTAAAATAGACGCTCTAAGTATCTAATCAATAACAATTACATATAACTGTATATAGTACATGTAATATGTATATATATATATTCTTTTTATATATTATATTTTATATTTTTTCATATATTATATCATTTTTATAGTATCATCTGCGAATACAAGATGAGTCACTTTCACGAGGACGCCACATGAACTACCTAATGAGCTAACAAGTTACCTAGTGAGTCATATGGGACTACTCGTTATCTTAAAATCTATTTGTCAACAACTCATTTCTCATATTCATACCGCCTTCATCAGCATCATCATTATTATCGGCATAAGAACATTGAGATCATTTTTAAGTCGACTATCGATACACTATGCCGCGTACACCGCAACACCGAGACCCTTGGTGGACGCTTAGTGTTACATACCACGCTACATAGAGCTGATAACTCTATGCGAGCTCTTAGATTTTAAACATCAGATGAATGACATTTAACAACAACATTCAAATAAAACAGGAGAAGAAGAAGAAGAAGAAGAAGAGGAAGAAGAACAAGACGGAAAATAAAACAACAACAACAACAATAAGTAAAATAAGAAAAATAACATCGACCATAAATGTATATCATCATTGAGAGCGAATCAATCAATCTGATCTGTCATTGTTGCTGCTGTTCTTATTGTTGTTGTTGTTGCTGCTGCTGCTGCTGCTGCAACAACAACAACCGTTAGCGGTTTGTTATCGGGCATCGTCACTTCGAATAGTGTCGACGTACCCATTCTCGGCAACCACACCACTATAGAGTCATTAAGCCTTTTCGACAGCCATATCGAAAGCGAAAGCATGCATATTTCCATAGGGCGTATGAGAAAGTTAGGTACATATTTTGAGGTTTGGTAGAACTCAGCAAGAGGATAATTTTTCTTAGTGGAACTTGAAACCTGAACGTGAAAACTTGCACGTAAAACATAACAACTATGACTGTCGAAAACGTGTCTTGACAACTACGTAACGCAGCACCATCACCTTGGTACGAAAATTATGGGCATTAAATAACGTAAAATATCAACTTTTCATGACTTTCCTTAATCTGGGTATTCGCTTTTTGCTACGCAAGCTAATGAAGTGTCTGAATTTTCCTCCGAACACGCCGGCGTAATCGGTTCCTTCATGCATTGACTGGTTCTCCCGCAAACGTAGATTGCGCACAACTATGTTGGAGAAAAAAGCAGAATAACTTTTTTTTATAAACATCACTCTCTCTCTCTCCTAAACAAGACGTTTCCGCGTCCTCCCTCCATAGGGAAAAATTATTTTCTTGCCGAGTTTATATCAAACCTCGAAAGAAGTACATTTTGATACGAATGAACCGGTATATATATATATATATATATATGTATACAACGTGTGGCGGTATGAGGTACACTCTATTTAGAGGATGGTAGAAACGTCCTATTTAAGAGTGAGAGTGAGCTTACCAATTTTTGCTATGTCGATGTGGCCAGCGGGATTTTACGTCACAAAAAGTGTTACTGCTAAGTAACAAGAAACCGCCGTGTTCAGACAAAAATGCTGCTTCATTTTGAAGCACACCCAACGTTAGTAAGAAGCGAAATAGTCGTGTTGACGTTTCACGTTAAACATTGCTGTTATCCTCATAAATCAAACTATTTCAAGCGCAACTCATGTGGATCATTTTGGTATCGTAAGCCGATCTACCGATATCAAGAGGCGGGTCAAAAAACGGCTTACCGTAATCACATGCAATATCGCACCACCATTAATATGGTACCAATGATTTTTGTAAGGTACCCATTATTGTGGTGTTTAATAGTAATAATAATTAATACTCGATTTTCAAGTTTTTGAACGGCAACGTTCGAAAATTGTATATTCGAAGACCCCTATTTCCAATCGCACCTTATTCGGACCCTAATTTTCAGCGTTTAATAGTGATAATAATTAATAGTCGTTTTTAAGTTATATAACGAGAAAGTTCGAAATATGTATATCCCAGGATTTCCAATTGTAATGTGGTTATTTGCCGTTCGGTAGCCAGCATGAGCAACACGACGAATCAGTCGAATCACGTTGGCCACCGGATCAGCTTGAGTACGGCGAATCAAACGAATCATAATTTTCCTCCGGGTACGCAGGTGTGTTTAGTTTTCCATCGTCCTTTTGCAATCGGCTGCTTTGACGGTCAAGTATTTGGGCCTAACCTTGCATGAGACCTTGAAACGGCAGTGTTATCGGGCTATCCTAGCACTTGGGCACTTGAGAGTAATTTCAAAGACGAACTTGAGAGAAAAATAGTAGCCCCCCTAGAACTGCAGAAGACCTACAAGCACTCCTTGTTAAGGTATGCGAGACAACGTGTACCAACAGCGTACACCCCAGGCGATGAAACATCCCACTTAAACACTAGTGGTCCCAGGAGACCGCAGTCAAACGCAAAACATTCTGCAAAGCGAGGTGTGCCTCAAACGAAAATACCGAGACAAAGACGCGCACTCAAGCACTGTTAGCTTATAGGAGAAACCGGGCATTACTCAAACAAGCCATAGCCGACAGCAAGACTTGGGGCTGGAGGAAGATCGTCAACGATGTCAACGACGACCCTTGGGGAAACCGAGCAATATATTCAGGGGCAAAAGGAAAAACCGGTAAAGCCCCTGGATCAGACAGAGTCCCCTCGAAGCAGTGACACTTCTTTTCATAGGGCACCCCGAAATAGTGGCGGACACTTTTAAGATCCTGCTCAAAAGCGGCACTGTTCCGCTATCTTGGAAGCGAGCCGAGGTCCTCCTTAACCCCAAGGGAAACGGGGGATATCGGCCGATATGCATACTGAGCGCGCATAGCAACACGGCCTACTATGGGACACACATTACAGCTTTTGTAACAACCGATCTGTAATAACTGCAATACATCGCGTACCAAGTAAGTAGTACCGCATCTGCTACGCAGCTCCACTATACAGGCAAGACAGCTCCGCTTATTTCGCTCTTCTAGACTTTAAGAAGGCCTTCAACAGCTTACCATGGAAGACCATTCTGGACACGCTGACACAAAAAAAAGTCTCGTATCAGGTAAAAGTTCTTTTTTACTACCTCAAGTCACTGAACAGCTATTAACGATCAGGCCAGCTTCTAAATGACAGCCGGGGTTCCACAGGGATCTATATCTGGCCCGCTTTTCTGGAACTTGGTTTATGACGACGTCCTCCAACGGACAGGACTTTCCTAAAGAGGGGACACAGTGGCCTATGCCGACGACCTCGGAATAGTCATACAGGTTAAAACTGCCGACAAGCTTGAACTGATCATGAATAAAGCTGTACACATGACGTCAGAGGGAATGAACGCAGCGGAGCTTAGACTGGTCCTGGAAAGGAGAGAAGCAATACTTCTCACAGGGAGGAAGAGGATCCGTCCGTTCACTTTACAGCTCGACGGCCAGAGCATTTAAATCTTAAAGGAAGCCTACCTCGGGTTCACGTTGAACACAATAATAAATAGCCTCAGCCACATAAAAAGTCAACGACAAACGCAGCCAGGGCAGTGTGTGTAATAGCCAAGATCCTGCCGAACGTCCATGGCCCCCGGGCTCGCACAAGGGCACTGCTGATGACAATTGCGAAATCAATAGCATTATTCGGAGCGCTTGAGTAGGGCGACTCTCAAATCGAAAAAAAGTGAAGCAAATGCAACAAAGGACCGAGAGGGTATCAGCCCTATCTTAAATCCTAATTCAGAGGTGCCGCATAGTCAGCACGAATGCTGCTCTGATACTGACAGGATCGATCCCCTGGTATCTCATGGCACTTAAAGGAAAGCGATTAATAACCGGGAGAGGGAGGTCACAATTAAAACATGGCATGTTCTGCCAAGAGGCACATGAGGACACTCTAAGTCATAGACTGTTATAGTGCTCGGCCTGGGAACCTGCGCGGTTAACGGCAAGCAGACTTGTCCGAGAGCAAAGGGCCAGATATGGAGTCCCACATCACAAAGTCAGCGATCCACCTTGGGGAAGCTAACGAGAGTTCGCAGAACACATGATATCCAGTAAGCAAGCCTGGGAACTAGGAGCAGGCGAAACGGATCCTCCAGGAAAAAAGAGAGACACTTTTTAACTCCAGAGCAGCTGTAAAAACGGGCTTGCAGGTGTTGGTCAAGCACCGGTACCATTCGGCGACCCCAGCCAATTGATCTAAAAGGGCGCTCGTCACTTCTCCTGACAGCTCAAAGTAGTGTTCTATGAAAAGCTAGGCTATTAGAAAATTAAGTTTAAAAGTTTAAAGGGGGAGATGCGTTTACTAGGAATGGGTCTTAACGGACTAACATTCAACCGTTGAGGTTGAAGTCGCAAAAATTATTATTTTAATTTATGCACTGGCATTAGCCAATTGAAATAATTAAGCAATGATCATCGTACATGTTACTAATAAAAAATCTGTCGCTAATCTGTTTCGGTTTTGCCTTCGATTAAAAGAAATCGCCTGTAAACATGTTCCTCCACTCCTAAAATGAGTATACCAGATACTGCTACACCATGCGTGTGTTATACAGGGTGTGACAGAAAGATTTAAAGAGCGATATACAGAATTGTAGAGCTCGTTAAAGCAAATCTTTTTTCTAATTGAACATGGTCTCTGAGAAGTCTTGTTTTGGAGTGAGAGTGAAATTACTACAATTTGTAACACTGGTGTTTTTGCTCGACATAGGAGCACAAAATGTGCTGTTGCGAGACAACCAGTCTTCCTTGTCTTGCAACAGCACAAAATGTGCTGTTGCGAGACAACCAGGAAGACTGGTTACAGAAACTAAGCACACCTTCGAGTTCGTGAGAAAATTCTGCTCCATCTGAAGAATATACAAGGCCGGTCAGAAGATGCGGCATGGTCGCTTAGAAGAGAATTCGCCAAAAAATGAAGTTGTTTATTAGCGTTCACGCCAAATACCTCAAAATCATAACCCTACGACTACTCACGGCGCTCAAAACTAGCACATTGATACCGAACGTGTGGCAATGCGAGCCGCGGTTGAGGAGTAATTACGATTTTTTGGCCAGATGTCGAGATTGAGTGCATGCGTGCTTAGTTTCTGTATAAGAGGACTGGTTGTCTCGCAATTGCACATGTTGTGCTCCTATGTCGGGCAAAAACACCAGTGTCACAAATTGTAGTAATTTCACTCTCACTCCGAAACAAGACTTCTCAGAGACCATGTTTCATTGGAAAAAAAATTGCTTTAACGAGCTCTACAATACCAGATATCGCGCTTCAAATATTCCTGAAACACACGTATTTCAGGAATATACAATACGTTTGCACACTCGGCACAATATGCCGAGTGTGCAAACGTATTGTAAAGTCATCACAATATTTTTATTTAAGTTATTTTACTAATTAAGTTTCCTATTTATTAATTATTTATTAGGTTAATTTTATTTAAGTTTTATTTAAGATAACGAACATGTGTTTATATATAGATGTAAATGCGTGTGCAACGTATCGTACGAACTTGGCCGTTCGCTCCACGCTGAGGCGGTCTCTTTTTTCAATAACTTTTGAGCAATCGCGTCGCCGCTAGACATGAGTGTTGCCATTGTAAGAACCCGCGTGATTGTTGAATGGCTGGTGTTGACCCGAAGGTACCACCGAACCCAAACGAGTCGTGACATGCTGGCTGGTAACTTTAGCCGGACTACGATTTCGACTCTACGAGGCCGTTCTGTGTGTTATCCTGCTTCCCCTCCTTTGGCCCGTTCCGCCTCGGCGAATCCGTAATCTCGACAATCAGCAGACGACCTGAATTAGGACAAAGGGGAGAGTTTTAAAATGTCCAAAGGTATAAACTACTATCAAATAGCCTCATTTGGCATTATAAACTGGAGCCAGATATTTGTTCCACGGCAATGAAAGCAATGATATATATATATATATATATATATATATAACTTTTTCGTGGTTCTCCTGCAAACTTAGATTTTGTACAACAATGTAGGAAAAGAAGTAATTTATTGGGAAAAATTATTTTCTTGGCGAGTTCTACCAAACCTCGAAATAAGTATATAACGATATGAATGACCTATGAATATATATATATATATATTATATATTTATATATATATATATATATATATATATATATATATATATATATATATATATATATATATATATATATATTTACATATATAGCTTTTATAAGTGTTTTACAACAGGTATTATAGCGAAAAATCTAGGCAGCAGTCGTCTGAGACGGCGCATTGGCGCAAAAAACAGCTATCATGCTTCAATGCGATGCTGTGCGCACAGATCTTTGCATCTGCGCCTGTCGTTCCTTCAACACGCCGAAGCGCCTCGACACGTTTAGCAACTTAAGTTTGAATCTTCGAGTCGAGTTCTAGCAGACGGGTCACGCGTTCCGGGAAATGCTTGCATCGTTGTATAACTAACCACCACGCGTGCTTCCAACTGCTCCCAACCCGCACGAAATAGCTTGAGAAGCGACTGGCTTCGCCTTAACGAGCTTATCTGATTGCGATTCGCTTGCAGGACGTTAGACATTTGCGACTCGAAAGCCGCAAAAATGATTACAAACGGGGTTCGTCTCGTTCCGCCTATAAGCCTAGATTCAAGTAGGCAGGCGATGGATGCAGTGCCATAACTAACCTTGTTAAAGATACGACGTCTGTCTGCTACCAACAGACTGCGTGCGTATGCTCAGTTGGCAACGATTCTGGCATGTGCAAAGTAGAATAATAGCGAAGGTGAGTGAGTGTCAGCGAATGCGGTGAGGAATAACTATTGTAGATAAGATATGGAAAACGCTTGCGGCAGTCACTCGTGTTATTTGTGCCGACATAATGTTGTGCAACATTCAGCGGCGGCGCCAACGACGCTAACAACAAGTGCAACATATTTATACAGGACGTGTAAACAGACAACGCCGATCGCCGACGGAGAGGCTGCTCGTAGCCCGTCGTAGCTGATTTATATACGCACGGCCACCGACATTATTATGTCTATGAATGTGTGCGTGTTAAACGTGGAACACCTCGTAGAAGATCAGCTATGCTGGAGTCACATACTTAAGCCTAGCAAGCCTGAAACAGAGCCTCAGAATGGCGTTATGAAAGTCTAAGCCACCGTTCATTAAGTAAAGTTTAAATTGGGTTTATATTCTGAGTTTGTTTTCGTTTCGATTTGTTGTGCGGGGTATGGCGGCAATATTGTTCACGGGAAGTTAGGCTAGCCAATGCCTATCGCGTTTTCACACGGGGGTCCGTTGTACGCAGTCTTTGTCAATGATGCTGAATATGTGTCAATACACTGAAATGCGCTGGCCGTCGAAAACAATCTTCGTTGTGTGTGGTACTGTGTGTTCCGATTTTGATGCTACAGTCGCTTCCTCCGACCTCACGCCCGCTGAATCGAGACCACAATATCCGTACTCCGCTCCGTCGTCGAGCGCACGCTGCAGCCCACCCAGTGCGGCTACCCAGAAGGCTTCACTTCTCTACGTGGCCCGGCAGTGGAGAGAGCGGCGCATGCACAGAATTCTGGCAGCAATCGTCACCCAGTCCACTCATGGCGGAGTTCTTGAAATATGTCACAAGGAACCCACCACGGCTCCACCAACTAGGCCGCAGGCGGTCCCCTCCTCTTCCCCCCTGCCCTGACCGAGCAGATATGGCATCAACCCCCTATGAGACTCAAAGAAAATCGAGACGGAGTTGCAGCGGCTCTCTTGCTGTCTTCGAAAGGGTCCCGATCACAACAAGCGAGCCGCGCCAGGGACGCGCAGGCACACGCTGGTACTCGGTGGTCAGAGTTGCTGCTCCTCTGGCCAAATGGCTCTAGCAAAGCGTCATGATTGCGGGCAGCGCGTGCAAGCCTGAGGTCTGAGCGCGCCTCCCAACATGCTTTAACTGCCAGAGACCGGGCCACACTGGCTTTCTGCAAGGCTCAGAAAGTGACTACACGCCTCTGCCGCCGATGCGGATCACCGGAACATGCCGTCTCGGCCTGCACGGCCGAGACCTCCCACTGCATAGTGCGTCTCGGTTCATCGAGCGGACAGTATGGCATGCCCAACACACAGGACAAATCTACTGGAGCTGCGAGGGCGAGCGGATAAAGGTCTGCCAAAACACGCAGCTCCAGCCGGCGGACTACTAGCACCGGCAGAGGCCGCACAATCCACAGAGACACTACCTACGCCAGCTCAGCTGAGCCAGCGACGCTCTCGTTGTAAGACCGTCACTAAGCCGGCGGATGACGGCGGCGCCGACTGGCACCATGTATGTAGGCTGAGTGTCTTCTCATGACAAAAATGATCAAGATTCTGCAAATAAATCTTAACCGCTGCAAAGAAGCGCATGACCTGCTGGAGTCGTACGTTGTACAACATCGAATCGTCCTCTGCATTATTTCAGAGCCAGATGTCGCTCTCTTAAGGAATCTAACCAATGCATGGACAAACAATTCCTGCGGACGGAATCTGGTGGACTGGACAGGAGGCTGCACTGTCCAGCACAGGCCACGGCCAGGGGAACGGATTCTCATGGGCTTATGTGCCAGATCTCAACTGCGTACTATACAGTTGCTACTTCTCTCCAAACAGGACGATAGAAGATTTTAACAAGTTTTTAGACGACATTAGGGCATCGATTGACACTCATCGCTACACTGGCCACTCATTGATAGTCGCAGGCGACTTCAAGGCACTACACGTCGCGTGGGGCAGCCGCCGCAATGCGGACTGAGGACAGATCCTACTGGACTGGCTGTCGGGCCGGGGCTTGGCATTTTCCAATAACAGCAACGTGCCGACGTTTGCGCGTCGCGGCCAGATATCTTTCCTTGATCTGACGCTAGCGGATTCGGCTGCGACAACCAACATCCAGAACTGGGTAGTACAGGAGACGGAGGAGAGTCTCAGCGACCACTGCTACATCACCTTTCAGATAACGCCGAAAAACAGACATTACCCGCGTCTGCCGGACCGCCGATACTGGCAAATGCGGCACATCAATAAGGAACTATTGGCAGACACTATCAAGAGACGGCTCACTTGCCTCGGCAATACGCCCCTCGACCAGGACGATCTAACGGCGATCAATACAATGGCATATTAGGCGGCCGGCGGTCCGGCCAGACAAGGAGGTCCAAGGAGAGCCTCCGCTAAACACTGGTGGAGCCCAGAAATCGGGACCGCCCGCGCAGACTGCGTGCGCGCAAACCGCATCATGACTCGGGCCCGGTCGTGGTTGGCGCAACGCCGTCAGCAAGAACATGATGACCGCCAGCTAGCTGACGCGGTCGACTGTGCTGATCAACTTTAACAGCTATACCGCACCAAGCGCCTGCGTCTGCGACGGCTGATAGGCAGAGCAAAGGCCGAGTCCTGCAAAGCGCTGGTTGAGTCAGTGGAATCAGACGTCTGGGGCATTCCGTACGGCACGGTGATGGGAAAGCTCCGTAAGCCGCCCTCCCCCCCCCCGCTCCCCACAGAGCAAGTACGAAACCTAGTCACCGCCCTCTTCTCCCGGCAACCAGCCCGCCCCCCCCGTCAACATCGAGGTAGACTCTGACCAGACCCCGAAAGTAAACTCTGAGGAAGTGGCACATGCCGCGGAACTCCTCGCGACTGGCAAGGCACCTCGGGCGGACGCGGTTCTCCCAGGGGTCATAAAAATCTTGGCGCAGAACCATTCAAAAACTCACGCTCGGCTGTTTACACGCTTACTTTGGGACGGTCGTTTTCCATCCCAGTAGAAGCGCGCTCACTTGACTGTTTTACCGAAACCGAACGTCCCGTATGCCTACTCAACACAATCAGCAAACTCTTTGAGAATGTGCTGGTCAGACGCCTGAACAAAGAGATCAAGGAGAAAGTTACGTTTTATATATCCTACTTGACGTGCGAAACGCGTTTAATACAGCAAATTGGTGTGTAATAATGGATGCGCTTGAACAGAGAGGCATATCCCCCTACATGCGACGGATTATTTCTTTGTAAATTGACGCGCGTTCGCTTTCGGCCAACGGTCGACGACTTAAATATTTTAGACAATGCAATCTGTAGGGCTGCACATGATACGCTTAAGGTAGCGGCACGCGAGCAGTACGCTAGTCTCTGTCTGTCGTCCGAGCCAAATATAGCAATCACCAGGCGGAAGAGCGATTGGATATCCGATGCGGAGGCAGACACCGCAATATGGTGGATGGGCTTTGAACAGAACTTGGCACTTAGGGGCAGTGGGTCAGGTCAAGGGTTCATCTTGGTTGAAGTGGATGGAGTGGCAGTTCTACAGCTGCTACTTCTCACCCAATAAGGACCTGGGGGAATTTGAAATGTTTTTCCCCCAGAGCCGAATCCAAAAACTCGCCGAGAGCGTGAGCGGCCAAGGCGGAAAGGAACTTGCTATCACCGGGGACTTTAATGCCGCGAACACGGCCTGGGGAAGCCAGCACACATCGGAGAGGGCACTTTTTCTACAGGAATGGATAGCTGAGAGGGTCTACTAGAACTTATTGATGGATCGACTGCTACTTTTTCCAGAAGAGGCTAGACAGCTTTTATAGACCTTACGCTGGTCAGCGAATAGATCTAAATATCTATGATAGGGGAATGGCGCATCGCGGAGGAGGCAGAAGCTATGAGTGATCACAGATACATCTGTTTTAACCTCAGAATACCCAACTCACGCACGATACCTCTAGAAAGTGCTAGCAGATGCGAAAGCTTGATATAGAGATCCTTAAGGCCAAACTGGAGGAGGGCTGTAGCCGGCTTACAGAAAGCCAAGTAAACGAATATAAGCTCTCTGCCATGCTTATTGCGGCATCCGAGAGGGCGGACCCTTTGCGCCGGGGCAAAAGCCGCCGCCCACCCAAGTACTGGTAGAATGAAGAAATCGCCGATGCAAGAAAAGCGTGTATTTGTCTTCAAAGGATCTACACAAGGACGCGGACCTGGTTGGGTAGATAAAACCGAAGGGGGACGAGCCGGACGAGGCCGACGTGAGACAAGCCGACTTTCAACTAGCCAAAAACAGGGCCACCCGATTGATGCTGCGAGGACTCATCGCTAAAAGCAAGGCGCGAGCGTCGAGAGAGTTGATAGATGCGGTGGACAGTGTTATATGGGGCCTGCCATACCAGATTGTAATGACCAAGCTCCGGAGAGCTCCCTTGAAGCTCCCACCAAACGTACTGCTGGAGACAATCTCTGCTCTTCTTTCCGGTACAATCTTGGAAGGGCAATGTGGAGTTTCCAATTGCCCCGGAGGATATTCCGGAGATAACACTAGAAGAGATCAGACGGGTTGGACAACGGCTAGCGCCTGGAAAGGCCCATGGCCCCGACGGCGTACCCCCTGAGGTGGCCAAGCTATTTGTTAAGCGGTGGCCGAATATCTTCCAGACTTTGACCAACAGACTGCTTAGAGAGGGAAGGCTTCCTAGGCTATGGAAGAAGGCTAGCCTTGTACTAACTCCTAAAACCGGAAACAAACCAGGCCTCTCGGCTTATAGGCCTATTTACCTCCACGAACACGTTGGGAAAAATCCTAGAAGTCGTTCTGGTAAACAGGTTGGAGGAAATCGAAACCAGAAACGAAGTCTGGCTCGCAGAGGGGCAAGAATACAGAATTACTGCCGGGGTCCCACAGGGTTCGATTCTGGAAACCGTCTTTGGAGTTTGGTATACGACGGGGTGCTGGACATCAACAACTACCTAGAAGGGGCCGAGCTGTTGGCCTATGCGGATGACTTGGCCCTGATGGTCACGGCGCGAACCGAAGCGGCCCTACAGGAGACAGTCAACGAAGCTTTATCAATGGTGACAGAGTGGATGGACCGCAATCATCTGACACTTGCACCGCATAAGATCAAGGCACTGTATCTGACGGGCCGGAAGAGAACAAAAGGAGTCCGCCTTATGATGGGGGTCCGCCCAACAGAAATTGGGAAAGAGGCAAAGTACCTTGAGCTGACTCTTGACACGGGCTCAACTGGAGCGGCACATGTAAAACACGTTGCGGCTAAGGCTCAGCGGACCGCCTTAAACCTGGCACGGATTATACCAAGGATTGGGGGTGTATCGGGGGGAACCTACGACTACTAGCTTCGATTGGCGAGTTATCGGCTCTCTACGCAGCGCCCGTCTGGGCGGACATAGCGCTACAGACGGCAAAAAATAGAAGAACACTAAGGTCGGCCTAACGAACACTAGCAATCAGGGTCAGCCGGACGGTCTCCACGGAAGCCTTCTTGATCCTGGTTAAAATGCTGCCATGGGACCTACTAGCGGGGGAAAAAAGCAAGATATTTCTGGAGGAAAATCTGGATCTTGCCAGAGCCAGGAGTGCCACAATTGCGGTCTGGCAGGAGGAATGCATGCACGTTACACTCGGGGTGACCAAAAAGAGCTAGACCAAAAATCTGATACCGGACCTCACGGCTTGATATGACTGTCGACATGGGGACTTACTATACGGCTCAGGTTCTGAGCAGTCACGGTCCGTTCCAGAGCCCATGCTTCTCATGCTCATGTGCATTCTGCATTCCTGAAACCTTCCAGAAAAAGACTCTACTAAAATCTACTTAAGAATACCCGCATCTATACAATACACAAATTATATATACTTTAGTGAATATAATTTGTATATATATATATATATATATATCCATGTCTGAATATTGATTTCACTATACACTACACACATACAATGTGTTCCAGCATATACAACACACACACACATATGCAAGAAGGAAAACACGTGCCTTTGTTTGGTATAATCATTATATTATCTTATACGATTATATGTACCTAACTCATTCGACCATGTCTAATCTATACAGTGGGGTGGGGGGGGGGGGAGGGCACACTTTGGCACCCTGTACTCAAAGAAGCGCGACGAGAGAATGAATTGGCCGTTGTTGCGTGCAAACTACGGGTTCGGTCAGCTCCAACCAGTGCCTGACACGACAGAACCAGCCGTCAATGACGTCGAGACGTATGGGCGGCCCCCGACAAACGATTGGCACCCATTGTCAACTTTTAACACTCACATCCGAAATGAATACTTTAATATTTACTCTGGCGTTTCATTGTTTAACTGGTCGTTTAGTTGCTTGATGTTACACCGCAGCCGCTGCCAATGTTGTTGTTGTTGCTGTCGTCGTCGTCGATGTTGTTGTTGTCGTCGTCGTCGATGTTGTTGTTGTCGTTGTCGTCGTCGATGTTATCGTCGTTGCTTGGGAGTTTATCAGTTGTTCATTCATTTATTTCGTCTCCCATATATAATATGCATACATATACATAAGCGCGTACATTTACATGATCCATACATACATTCACAGACTTAGTCATACAGAGAAACAGAGAGAGGAAGTGAGAGAGCGAGAAAGAAAGAGGGACGCTTACATGACGGATACACGCATACATGTATCACCTACACAAACGCACATCGATAGAGACACATCATACCGACTACGGAAGCCGGCTAGATAGAGCCGCTTTTGAGGACGC
The DNA here is from genome assembly GCA_003439945.1 of Dermanyssus gallinae. Lineage (NCBI taxonomy): Eukaryota > Metazoa > Arthropoda > Arachnida > Mesostigmata > Dermanyssidae > Dermanyssus > Dermanyssus gallinae. Next base: position 62,667 of record QVRM01002688.1, read on the forward strand.
TACCGCTCCGACTACCTTAGGTGCTCTGGAATCACCGCCACAGTGGCGACGACGACGACGACAACAACAACAACAACAAAGAAAGTTACGGCGATACAAGGCAGTACTCAGTAATAGCAGTAGTAATAATTACAGGGACAGCAGTATAACAACACGTTTTACGTTTTCACACAGACACACCTATATATATATATATATATATATATATATATGATGAACATCATACACACATATAAGATAACAGACGCAATGAGCCAACTAAAGACATTCACACACACACACACAGGCACAGACAGGCCGACAAACATGAAAAATAAACAGACACGCGAAATACTCGCATTAACCACTACCACGACGACCGACACCAAATAGTATCTATTTACCTGTTGTAAATGGCAGGAACGTGTCAATAATCAGCAGTGCGCTTTTTCTTCTCCTATTTAGCCAATTTTCTCTCTATTCTCTCTCTCGTCGCGATTATCAATAGTGTTGTTGTTTATGACTTATTGTATTATATATGCGGGTGGGCTGAGAGTGTTTTGATTTGTTCATATCATCATATGTTCGCACATATATATATATATATATATATATATATATATACCAGGGTAGCGCGAGCTACAGGGAAATATACATAATAATATCAAACGAATTGTGGCAGGCAGGTTGTCTGTCGCTCGGGACAGAATTGAATAGTAATGATATTAAAAATTGTAATATTAGAAATGTGTATACAACAGGCCAACTAGATCAAGAGCGTGATAACATTGTAACGTCAAGTGTGGTAGCTGTAACAATAGCTGTAAATGCCTCGAAGGACTGGCACCTCTACAGGTATTTATATATACGTGTATGCATATATATATATATATATATATATATATATATATATATATATATATATATATATATATATATATCTATATATATATATATATAATATATATATATATATATATATATATTATATAGGTTGCTGTTGGCCTTTTTCGTTTCGACCTTCTTCAACGGCTCTATCCTGGCAGGGGCTCGCGCGGATAGAGGTGCGAAGCTGGTCGACTCTCTTCGACTAGTAGGCAGAAGTTCGTCATCGGGTAGGTGTTTTGGGCCATCGGGGGGCCGAAGACGTTACGATAGGCGTACGGACCGATCGCCGCACGCCCTCTACGGGCGCCTGCTTCTTAAAGCACAACTGTCCTTGACGTCCCACGGCGGGAGAGACAAGAGAGACCTTGTCAACTCGCCACCGCTAATCGCGGTACTGTTTGTACAGTTGGCTGGTTTAACATTACTCGAAGTACTGGAAACTCATTCCACTGACCGACAACAATCATTGACTGGCAGTGCTCTTTGCAGCGGGAGGATGAACGTCATCCGTACGGCATTACTGCACATGGTCGCGCACACACAGAGCGCGCACGCATGACCGCTGTTACACCATAAATATCGTCACATCGATACACAGCGAATCTTTCGTTGTACTGAGGCTTGCATGCTACCTTCTGTGTTGTTGTTGCTGTGGTTGTTGTTGTGGTTGTGGTTGTTGTTGTGGTTGTTGTTATGGCCGCCACGGGCCAACGAGATCGATCGGACACCGAACGAGATTCTTCTCAGAGAAGAGCATAAACATCGCCATTCCTATTCTCCTTTAGTACACGGTTGCTATTCTATCGTCTTCGTCGCTCAGGATTATGTTACACGCTCGCTCGCTCGAATGTGGTGTATTCAAGTGAATAGTTATGACATGATTATCAAACAATTAGTATCATGAATATGCGGGTCCATTCCGACTGTGTATGTCTGTGTGTCTGTGGGTGTGCGTAGGGAATCTTCCTCTCGCTCTCTTCTACTGTCATGATCACCATTATAATCATCATTTTTTTCATGTTTGTCATTCTTTTATGTTTTCTCGCATCTTTAAATGTTGGTGTTGTTGTTGTTTTGTTATAGTTTGCTGAATCGTCTGATATTCAAGTAGAAGAATAGGTCCTCTGTTGGGCCCATCTTCATTGTTGTTGCATTGACGCTCGCTGGGGTACCACTACCACCATATGCTCTCAATTCCCTACGTATATAAACATTCACACATCTATATATAGCTTCTTCTTCGTGAGAGAAAAAAACATCTTTTTCTCGACTCGACCGAACAGATCGAAAATCTTCAATCGAGTGTAGAGCAACAGAGCAACAGCCGGACCTCAAATCGGTGAGGTATAGTGCCGTCAAAACGGTGACTTAGAGAAGGATCGTTGATGCTATATATATATATATATATATATATATATAGATAATACAAAATCGTCGTCGGTCAAGACATGACAGCATAAATGACACATTTGGACCACCGTGTGTATGTGCTTTTGTGTATGTGGATCATGTTTCTGTTGCTCAACTGTAAGTTCTACACAGACTAAGTGCTCATTCTGATGTGGCTCTTCCGTCATCCGTGCTTGACCACGACGGACCAGTCTAGTTAATAAATCGATAATAAATTACAGAAAAACAACCGCTCTCATCGGCGAGTGGGGGGTGGAATGTGCAGTTCATCACTCAGTCGCTCGACGTTTGACGTTCGGCGTGCCAAGACGGCGAGAACGACCAGACCACGTAAGTGTGGCGCGGAACTCTTGAGCTGATTCCGGCAGATTCATCGCGACCGTTCCGGAAACTGTCTTGGAATGTTCGGGTGGGCTTTGCCGAGAAGCTCGATCTGCTGCTGTGGGCTGAGACGGGCGTCACCACCGTTCAACGCGTCACGACTCGGGAACTGTAATACAGAACACACCAGAACGTCAGACAACATTAGCGGGTGGATTGCTATCTCTTTCTCTCCTTCTGTGTGCTATTATAATTTTAAAATGCATGTCCCTCTAAGATTTGCAGACATGGGTTACAGCTTTATAGTATCTTTAACCTATGACCTTGAATCTTAAATAGATCCCTGGAAAAGAACACGTATCGCTGGCAAAGAGAGATTGTGCCTGAGAGAGGGGTATTGCGCACGGCCAAGCAGGTGTAAGCTACTGTATTTAGATGGAGATTAACAACAACTGTTCGTTTGTGCTAACTGAGTGTTCGTCCTAAATCAAAAACATGAAGTTGGACAAATAGAAAGGTTTTTCATTGAAACGGTTTCTCATTTTTTGTGACAATTTTAATATATTTTTTAAATGTTTTCTTTTTAAGGGTGATAAGTGATTTGTCATGTTTTTAATTATATTTTACATAAAAGATGTTTTGAATTAAACATCTGTATTCAAAAGAGTGTTTTTCTTTTAAAGATGAAAATACCCATTTCTTGTTATGCTTAATGAAATTACTTTCACCTGTTTAATAATATTGCTAGATCCGAATAAGTGATCATTTAGTGCTACAAAATCGTTGGCCATGCCAGCTCTTCACGCTAACAAATTGTTTTTAAATTGTAGAGTAAAAGACCAATGTGGTCTTCCAAAACAGTCTATTTTTGAATTACAACGTAAAAGCAACAAACAATACTGTAAAACTAGCACCACTAAAACACAACACAGCGTCATATATATAAATATTATTATATGAATAAAATAGATGCGTGTTTATTTACAGAATAAAAGCTGGGGGTGTAGGGAAAGCCTGCCAAGCCTCCTGTCCTACTGTCCTCCTTCCCTGGCCACACGCCAGGCAAACAAAAAATATGCTTTTGATTATTGTAGTTCATTTAGGTCACACAAACATTCTTTGGATCCTACGATAGTTCATTCGCACATCAAACAAGAAGTGACCCCAAAATAGGATTTTCACTCTCAAGCTGTGTAGTAAGTGCACCCAGATTACTGTCATTTTAGCATTTAAGCAACTACCATCTCATGTTAGACGCTCCCTCTGACGGAAGCAAGACAATCAACTTAGGAATTCAAATAATACGGGGGGGGGGGGGGGGGGCGCAAATACCTTTGGAAACACCAACCATATATGCACATGTCTGTATGCGTACATCTGTGTATGAATGTTAAACAAGGCTATGTGTGGGGGACCGAAGGAGGGGGCGGGGGGGCAATGCGTGAAAGTGTCCTGTGGACATATTGGCTATTCGTTGTTATTCGGTGACGGCTGCGTCGTTGGCGTCGTCGTTGTGGGGTGTGCCGTGAGCAGACACCAATTTTGCTGTTTGATGGATGAATGAGGGAGTAAACGTCCGAATGTATCCATGCTTGAATAGTAATAATAATAATATATGGCAGGCAGGCAAAAGGGGTATTCAACACACCATAAACGAGAACTTCGTGCACTGCCGGTGGTTTCTGGTGCGATGTTCTTCACGGCGGCGTCCGCACATCCTCTCGCCGCCCTGGCAGTATGACCTTGGCTTGCCATTTATGTCGAAGCTAAGGTACCAGCCGATATGCTTCCGCGACCGATATCGCACCCGGTGATCATTACTCGGCTCCTCCAAAAACTGACACAGTGGTGGAACACGATGTTTGAGTGTCTGCAATAACAAAGCAGCAAATATACAGATACGCATGGTTAAACAACATATATATATATATATATATATATATATATATACATATATATATATATATACATATATATATATATATATATATATATATATATATATATATATATATATATATATATATATATATACATATATATATATATATATATATATATTGGTGTAAATTTGGTAGAAGAACACAAAAATTAGAACACGAAAAGTTCATCATGAATTAGGAGTTGTGCAGAAAAGCAACGACGATGCTCGCTTGGCCTTCTGACCAAGTCGGTGATTTCATTTATCTTAGTATGGCAATAATAAGTACAATTATAGGTAATAGTACCGATATGACCGTTCGACCGAGTCTATTCTTTGTCAGTAAAATAAGTGACTACAACAGCTATAGCAGCAACAACAACAACAGCAGCAGCGACAGCAACAAACCAAGACCTACAGCAACAACAACAACAATAGCAACAACAACAACAGCAACAGCCCCAACGACGACAATCCTAAAAGCAGTAGCCATCTAACAACAGCAACAACAACAACAACCAGCATCTGTATGCCTCTCATTCTCTCCCTCTTACTCCAGTTAGCCACACTTGTCCAATAACGTCGTAACAACATTTCGGCGACATTTAGCGAAGAGTTACTAACAGCGTTCGACAGCTAGTTGGCGTCCCATTGACGGCGGTGAGAATGGTGATGATTATGATGCGGGAAGTGGTGCGACCCGTCCTATCCAGACAGGTCGACGATTCGGTGACGACAAACAAATAGACAAATAAATCGATAGGCCAGCTGCCCCCGAGCTGTCGAAAAAAACTTTCAGAGAAATACCAAGAGAGCGAGCGAGAGAGAGTGAGAGAAAGAGACAGAAAGAGCAATCACACGCACTAGAGATGTCTGTAGAGAAAAATGAGAGATACAGAGTCCGTTGTCTATGAGCTGCTATCTTTATATATATATATATATATAAACTTGGCTATTTTTCTCTCTATTTGTCAGTCTTTTTGTCTCGCTGTTCTTCTCCCCTTCGTCTGCTTTAGGTTGCTTTGGCTGGCATTCTCCCACACGAAGGCGAACAAGGTCTTGTTCGTCTTCACAGATTGATGCGGCGGGGGTTCTACTAATTACCGGCGTGTCATCGGCGTATCGCAGTAGGCACCAGCCGTACCACAGCGTCGACAATAGTCATAGCAGCAGTAACAACAACGACAACATCAACATCGACAACGACAACAACAACAACAAGGAAGACAACGGCACCGGTTTTGATGGCACCAACTTTGGGGTGGTCTTATCTTCTGTGTGTGTGTGTGACTGTTCCTGTTTTCGTTGCTCTCAACCTCACCGCCTATTTACTTGTCTTCGTAGCCTCGTCGTCGTTTTCTGTCATTCACCACTCTTTAGCTCTTTTCCTTCACTCTCTACTGCTTCACCGACCGATTGACTGACGGATTGACTAGCCGAAGCGTTCAGGCCCGCAGCCTGTGGACGCTACCAAACTACCTCACTGACAACTAGGAAGACTGGCTGGGAGATAGGCTGCTGAAAATGGTTGTTGTTGTTGTTGTTGTTGTTGTTGTTGTTGTTGTTGTTGTTGTTGTTGTTGTTGTTGTTGTTGTTGTTGTTGTTGTTGTTGTTGTTGTTGTTGTTGTTGTTGTTGTTGTTGTTGTTGTTGTTGTTGTTGTTGTTGTTGTTGTTGTTGTTGTTGTTGTTGTTGTTGTTGTTGTTGTTGTTGTTGTGTCATCTCTTCTAAGTCACTGACCCAGCATCTCTCTCTCTCGCTTACTTCCCGACATCTTCATGATACGCAATTGATTCCAATTCGCACGCGAATCATTATTGTTCATGGTACAGTGTTTTCACCCAATCTAAATTAATTTGCTTCTTTGTCAACCCCCTCCCGCCCCCCCGCCCCCCTGCCACTCCCCTTCATCTGTACTTCATCCGCCTATGCACAATCTATATAATATCTTGTTGTTTTTTACAACGTGGCAGTTGTTTACTGTGCCGCATACCAGCAGGAACATAATCATATCATACACCTTGTCAGAAGCACGGATCTCATCCCTCTAAAGAAGTGTGTCAAGTACGTAAGGAAATAATACGTGGAACTTCCTTAAAGACCAAACTACAATCGTAGAGAAAACATTATAAATGGTCCGCCAGAGATGGTTCACTTGTGTGTCACATAGCTGTCAAACCGTCTGGCTCTGACTGTGGTGTCTCAAACAGACTTTTTGCTTTCTCTCTGTGAAACCTTTCCGACGTCAGCAGCAACGAGCCAATTTGACCATCAAATACCAACAGCTAGCCATCGGGATCGTGGATTCAATCGGCACCAACGCTGTTTTGGTTATGTGCCAACACTGTCTCTTGAGCTAGGCCTGCTTCGTAACGAGGCAGGCTACAAGGTTACGTGTGTTTAAGTAGTGCTTCCAGCCAGTGACTGAGAACGGCCCTATCGACCGCCCTTGGCCGGGAAACGAATAGCTAAGAAAATCGCCTTCGACGATAACGACAAAGGAACGGCAGCAGCAGCAGCAGCGGCTTACGGAGACTTACGCCTTGCTCGCTAAAACCATGTCTGTTGTTGTTGTTGTTGTTGTTCTTGTTGCTGTTGTTGTTCTTGTTGCTGTTGTTGTTATGACTCTAAAGTCAACAAGCTCTGACAAAGTCTCAGCAACGACGACGACGACAACAAGAACAGCAACAGCAACAACAACAACAACAACAACAATGTCTATGCTACAATTATAACAACAACAACAACGACGAAGGCGACAGCAGTAGCAACATACGTGGTAGTAGTAGTAAAACAAGGAACAGCGATCACCCAATAGAACGAGATCAGAAATGAGGCAACATCACCACCAACAATCATCAATCAAGACATCTCAAAGCATTAACCCGTATATCACGCACGTACGCACGCACGCATGTATGCCCGCGGTATGGTATGTACCTCTCTTTCTCTCGGACGAACGAAATTCGTTCGCGGCCTGATGGCCTGGTGACGGTGGTGGTGATAGACGTAGTAACCGTAGTAATGCGCCAGCCGCGATGCCGCCGCCGCCGCCACCGACGCCAGTGCCAATACCGATGCTTAATGAGCGGAGGAGAGATTGACGATTTTTACGACTTTATGACGGCCGCTAAGCAAACACTTGGCGGAGCGCTAATTGCACGCGCGCCGTTGAAGCTACCCGTTAAACGTCGACGAACTTACGTTCCCCCCCCAACGTAACGTGAGGTTCCGCTATACGGGCAGGCAAGATAGGCCACACAATGACAGGTTAGCCCCCCCCCCCCCCCCTGCGGCGGCGGCGGGTACGGCGGAGGCGATCGTGGGGTCGGTATTCTCGGGTCGGGGTTTTTCTCGATCGTGGGGTATACCGCGTGGTGGCTCTCGAGGTACCGAGTGAACAAAGAAGACCACCTACAAACAACAGGCGGCCCTAAACCTTTGGCCTAATTATTGGCCCGCCACCGCCGCCGTCATCTTTTCTTGTTCTTGTTCTTCTTCATATTCGACAAACAATCTTCGAGACTATTTGTCGACCGGTTGGCGGTTGTCGATTGGTTGCTCGGTCAATCAAGACGTCCGTCCATCCATCCACGCAGGCAGGCGGGCGGCGTCTCACGGCGGTATGAGATGGATACGTTGACAGCATACCATCATCATGATGATGAGGATGACGTCATCGTCGTCGCCGCCGCCGACTGTCAACGACTTGCTTGGTTCATGTCCGGCTCACCGTCGTCGCCCACTGTTGGGCCTATACTATGTAGGATGTATAGATAGGTTAAGACCTTGGTAGGGGTGGTGGCTAGGCACGTATAAACAAACACTACGACCCCGACCGGATTATTCCGGCCGGCCGGCCAGCCAGCAATTGATTGCCACATAATTGAGCCGTTGAGGAACTATATATGTATATATATATATACAACGTACACTTCGTCGAGAAAATGTCGTTTTGGAGCTGCGTACAAATTACCATAAGAGACCCCCTAAAATAACTCTGTGATATATATATATATATATATATATATATATTTATATATATATATATATATATATATATATATATATATATATATATATATATATATTTATATATGTGTACGTACGCCGACAACCGAGAGGGCCAGTCCTGGACTAGTTTAGCGGAGACATTTCTCCAACGCATGAGGGGCGCCGCTATAGTCATATTAAAACGTTTAGTGCGCTAACACATTGCGAGGTTACTGTCGAGGAGCTGAGGCTGCAGACGCGCGACTTCATCTCGAGCCTTTACGCTGGGTGGTTGAATCCTTCTTGTGCTACTCATTTTTTCAACTCCGATCGTTGATAGTAGCGAGATATTTTTCTGTCTAACTTGTTGGAGCCCCGTTGCCACTGTAAGCCGGTTCGTAGTGCGCGAATACTACAATGTACAATTATTGATGTGTGATCAGATTGTCAGCCCCCCTTCAAAAAAAAACCGAAGCATGAGAGGACAAACGCCAAGCATTTACCTGTGCGACAATAATCATTTTGCATATGCAAGACAAAACTAGAGGCTTTTCCTGATCTGGTCATGTTTCCTCGTTCTTGCTGCCGTAGCGTTAAGCAAAAGTTCGTAATTAAATGATTCGTATCGCCTGAAGCGATACAGCCCACGGCTAGCGGCACAACTGCAAAAACTGCATGTCTGGTCTCTTTATTTAATTTTTTCATGGAGAACAGTTTCGGCTCGGCTTCGGTTTCCCTTAGCGGGGTTTGGCGGCCAATTTGGACGCCTCTAGTGCGCCCTTTGCCAAGACGGATCGGGCGGCTTTTGAGCCGTTGCAGAACGGCCCCCCTCTGCACGACGCGACGAGAAGCTGTAACGCGGTTCAGTCGAAGTGCTGCGGCCGCGGAAGCAGCGGTAATAATCACCAAAAGCAAAACCAGCAGCGGAAGCAGCAACATATTTATCCGCCTTCTTTTGAAGAGCACCACCCCCTGCTGTACTCCTCAGCCGTCACAAATAAGCTACACTTCTTCACAGCACGGGCACGGGTCTGTTCCTCGCGGAGCTACTCACCGCCTTGAGAATATTAAATGCGTGTTTTGTGTTCATTCCCCGCCTGTGCCCGCCTTACTTACCCCTCAGCAATCACACCCCCCAAAATAACAACAGCGGGAGCAGTCACAACAATGAAAATAACAGCGACAACAAAAATAGCAATAACAACAATAGCTCAAACGATAGCAACAACAATGCTGCTGCTGTTTTGTGATATCTGCTCGCTCGGGGACAGAGGGAGATGCTAGCGTTTCTTCCCCTTCCCCTCTACATTGATTACGAATTTCT
>QVRM01002688.1:75000-97500 GCA_003439945.1 Dermanyssus gallinae
TTCAACGACAAGCACCGCTCTTGTTAAATGTGCTCGAAAACTAACTGGAAGATTGTGTAGAGAGTTGCACGCAGATACGTCTCACGAACACATTCACACATCAGACGTGCATGCACGCCTGTGTGCGTTGCCGCTTGCATATATATATATATATATATATATACGCATAACAATCATATCACGATCAGTCTGGTTGTGGCGCATCGTAACAATGCAGACAACGAAGCATATTCTCGCGCGCAGAAGACAATGCTCAAAGACTGTGAGAGTGACCCGGAAAACGGCTCGCATGAGAGTAACTACAATGACCCGACTTGTACCGTCATCGACATCGTTCTGCCAAAACTCGGAAGTTCGAGCGTACCCGGAATCAATATGGCAGCCTTCTCCCGCAGGTACTACCGATTAGACGCTTCGCGATCTACGCGGAGCGATCCGTCCACCTGACCGACCTGACCGAGATCAATCAGCCTGACGTACGGTCAGCTCACCTGTCTACTTGTCCCTGTTGTTCCATTTGTATCTAGGAGGTGTGGGTGTGTTTTTCCACCCCCCCCTCTCTCTAGGGCGTGTGTATTTGTTGAAACTTTGTACGACGTTTAGAGTAATAGTAATCCAACTCATTATAGGGTTTTCGGGTCACTCAAGAAACAAGTTCCTGGCTGGCGCCCAATTTTGGTGCCCAGGAACAGCTGGATCAAGCCAAAAACCACTCTGGCTGCCTCTGATCCGCAGCCGGCTGAGGCTGTTATTTGCTATACGATGCACCGTCCCTAAAACGTGCTTATGTATATTTGTTTAGCTTTGATCAGAAGACTAGCTAGGGTCTGCCTGTTTAAAAGGATACCGCGATTTCTTCTAGGTTTCTTCGAGCAAGCGACTTCAACTACCTCGATGCGATACTGTGGACTTCGACAAGACTACCGCTTGATAAGGTAAGTGCCTGTAAGTGTAAGCCTAAGATATATATAAATATATATATAGAATTTATTTTTTTCCGTAAGGTTATTGCCCGTGTACGGTTTTTTCATGTCATGGCTAATTTTAATCCACTCCGGCATTTACCGTGTCTAAATTGGAAACCATGCAAACAAATTTAAGAACGGCCGGTCTAGGTCTCGAACCCAGTCCTCCCGAATGCAAAGCAAAGGCTTTACCACTAAGCCATCTTGCTTGGTATATATATATAAATAGATCTAACAAATTGTATCTGTATATGCGGGGTGATTATTGCGGTGGTGGGGAAGGAACTCGATCCGGTGGTGACATTTCCCTCGAGGGAACGCCACGAAGGGCTTCGGCTTTACCTGCAGTTTCGGGTGCGGGCGCCTACGCGTCGCCGACCGATACAGGTGCACCACGAGAGGCGGAATCGATACTCGGCCAGCTGTCAGCTTCGTACAGCGATGCTGGTCATCTTCTCGGCGTACATCCTCATGCATATCTGCTATGCGATCTACGAGCTCGTCTTTAAGAGAATGTTTGACTCTGGACGACCGTATTGACGACGACGACGACAACAACGGCAGATTAATGAATGTGCTGCGTTCATGTCAATACAAATCACCCGGGCCGCCATCAGCAGCAATTTAACCCTCTCGTCACGGTATTCTGGACATATCCCTGACGTCAATAGAAATCATCCGGGCCGTCGTCATCAGCAGCAATTTAACCCCCCGTCACGGTATTCTGTAAATACCGTGTCTAGGGTCGCGGGGGGGAAATAGGTCGCTCCGAGAGAGGGTGTCAACGGCCCTCTCTCTCGACCTGCAGTCTGTACAAGCCTGGATCGACCCGGCCGGTTGACTTTCTTCTTCGTGATAAGGCAAGCGTCATCGTCTTGCGATTCCTGCAGTCGCGACGCACGAGAAAGCAGCCCACAACAGAATGCCTGGATGGGCTGTGGGTTTACGCGGCGCCCACGTCTGTCTCGTGGGTGCTGCGATTTGTATTTAGCCTACTGAGTCGTGTTACGACTACGAGCCTTCAGTCTGTCTTCCTGTAGCTCATATAGCCCCCTCGCCCCCCCCCCCCCCCGTCCCCCCGCTTCTTATCGGTTTACTTTGTTTTACACACTTGTTTCATGCAACTCGCCGCGCTCTCGCCACGTTGTATAACACCTGTGTTGTTTGTTGCCTGTTGTTGGCACTGCTTAACGAAACACTCGCGTTTTGTAGCTAGCTTGATATGATTAGTGTTCATAAACTGTTTGTATTGTAATTGATTGGAATTCGTTGTGTACAGTTTGAATGTTGTAGTAGTAGTAAAAATAATATTAATAATAATAAAGCAATTTAATTCGTTCTGTACAGTCTGAATGTTGTAGTAATAATAATAATAATAATAATAATAATAATAATAAACAACCTAAAGTTAATCGCACTTGCATTACGACAAAATGCAAGCATCCATTGTGTACGTAGTCTGTCATATTCGAACAACAATAATGCAAGTATCCATTGTGTACGTAGTCTGTCATATTCGAACAACAATAACACTAAGACGGCGGTGGTGGTGGTGGTGGTATGACGGATGGCGACGGTCATGATGATAAGCACGCATTGGTTACGCTCATGGTGGTTATTAGTAAATATTGCTGTTATTAATATTAGAATCATCAGTGACGCAGTCACAAAATTCACAGCCACAACAACAACAACAACAACAACAACAAAGACCTTCACCACTACTTCTGCTGCCGCCGCCGCCGATACCGCCACCGCGGGAATCTCTGTGGGTGGCAAGTGCTTCTAGCTGCTTCCCACGATGTTGTCGTTTCTCTCTTTTTCTTTCTTTCTTTCGCTCGGTTTGTTGTTGGTCTTGTTTGTTTGCCGACGACACTCGTCGCCGGGCGGCGGTATGCCTGTTTTGTGTGTTTTTTGTCCCTTTCGACGACTCGGATGAACATTTACGGGTAGGTTTGGATTTCGTTTGAATTACATTTATTAGTATAATGATAATGATGATGATGATGATGATGAGTATTATTATTTTTCCTTTTTATTACTGACCACCATATAGCCAGCTCGCCCGCTCGCCCGACATTCCATCCATTCTGCCACTCGATCGACGAATACATCGATTCAGAAAGATAGGCCACCTACCATTTCATGCGTAGGTGGGTGGCCTATCTTTGTGCGTGCCCGCTGACATATGCCCAATGGCGATCACAGGCGATCACATAACGAAGCCGTTAAGTCCTCTAGTTGTTGTTGTTGTTGCTGAAATTATTAATATTCAATTTGGTAGTGTTGTGTGAAATTGTTGCTGTCGCGATGAAAACGGTTAGGATGAGGTGACGATACATCTGAAGCTGTACAGCAGCAGCAACAGCAGAGCAGATCAGTCCAAAACACTTACCCGGCTAATAACTTTGCCTTTCTTGCTAAAGCAAACGGTTCGATTCGACTCGGCACCCTTAATGGCGATTATTGTCAGCTTCCTGTCAACGCCCAACGCTCGGATGCTGATCGTATCTGAAAACAAAAAAGCGACAATTGGGTTTAATATGATGATAGCCACAATGCAGTGTTTTAGTAATCTAAAACGAAACAATAAACAAATAACAAAAAAAAAAACACTTTGGAAAAGCATTCAGTACTTCACCGAGGGCCAGAGAAGAAAGAGACATTTTTGCTCGGATTTGCGCCTTTATAGAGAACTTTCCAATCTATATTTGCTATCGGGAAAGGCATTAAGTACTTCAGAGGGCCAGAGAGAAGAGACATTTTTTGCTCGGATTTGCGCCTTTATAGAGAACTTTCCAAGCTATATTTAAGCTATAGAGGGAGAGTCAGTGAACTTCACACTATTTTTTAGCCCCTCATCAATGGCTCAAGCGTGTTCGAACTCAAGACAAATAGATGATCCTCACGACCGAAATCGAAACAAACCTCTACATATTCTACTGCCACGTTCGCACTCATCATCGTTGAAGCATCTCTGTGCGGCAAGTGAGTGTATGTGTGCTAAGCTGTCCGTCCAAGCTAGTGAGCTTTTGATTTCTGAGCTTATTGTTGTCACTGTTGTTATAGCTGATCGCGATGGTAGTGTTGTTGTTGTTGCTGTCGTTCTTTGTTGCTTTTTTGCTCGATGTTGTTTTTCACACCATTGTTGTCGGCGGATATATGTTGTCGTCTTTGTGTAACCAGTCGCGTCCCGCCTCCGCCGGCATCAATACTATTGTATTGCACAGAGCGTGTATGTAAGAAAAGAAGCGGGACTGGGTTGGAGGGGAGGAGGAAGAGCAGGGTGGGGTGTTTGGTGTTGTTGAAATCGCGATCTTGTTGGGGGTGTTGAAGCAAATGATGCGTGTTGCATATGTAGTCCTTCGTGCGTAGCTTCGGGGGTGTGGCTGACTGGCTTGTGGCCGGCATGAGTAACTGATATATATATATATATACCCCAACACTGCGACTATGCGAAAGAGAAAAAGAACAACCAACAAACGCACGTAAATGAAAGCAACACCAGCCTGAGCAGGAACTGGACATTACCACTAGCGGTGGCACCATCATCTAACACTGATGATGACCGAATGCTTAATCCAACCAAGATCTCCATCCACCCTTAAAGACCGACGACCACCGCGACTGCATCATCATCATCAGCTTCAACAACAACAGCAACAGCAGCAGCAACAACAACAACAACAGCAGCAGCAACAACAACAGCAGCAGCAACAACAACAGCAGCAGCAGCAGCAGCAGCAGCAGCAGCAGCATTAACAACATCCTCGGCAACAATAAGCGCGGGACTGGATCATCCTCGCCCAGCGCGGGACTGGATCATCCTCGCCCAGCGCAGGACTGGATCATCCTCGCCCAGCGCAGGACTGGATCATCCTCGCCCAGCGCAGGACTGGATCATCCTCGCCCAGCGCAGGACTGGATTATCCTAGCCCAGCGCAGGACTGGATCATCCTAGCCTAGCACAGCACAGGCGTACGTAATCAGTCAGACTTATCTGCTATACTGCCACCACAGACAGTCGCTGGCACCACCGCCGCCGCCGGCTGTGCTGTGATGTTGATGCAGCAGCAGCAACAGCAACTGCAGCTGCCGTAAAGCCTGAAGGTCATCGCACGGCCGAAGCCGTATTGTCATCGTGTTGTCATCGCGTCGGCCGTACAACCAACCACCTAGTAGTATTTGTTGTTGTTGTTGTTGTATTTGTTGTTGTTGTAGTTGTTGTATAAGTTCTAGTAGTTGTAGTAGTAGTAGTGCATCTAGGTAGAGTAGAAGAGCATGTTGCATCCACCTCCTCTTAAGCCAGCCTCCTCCTGCCTGCCTGTCTACGTCGTGTGTCTACCAGCCAACCGGCCGGACCAGCACAAAGGTATACATACAAACAGAGTAGAAGTAGTAGTAATAGTAGTAGTAGCAGCAAGGACAAGGTCCAAAACCACTATTGTCACACAAACACACACCGTAGCGTAGAAGTGAGCCGTGAAAACGTAACAACAATGAGCAATCTAACGAACCTCTATGAACGAAGGAACGGAACCAAAAACTACCCAGAGCAACTACATCGTGCACACACAAACACCCCTATATATATATATATATATATATGCACTCACCTAGGCTTACCGCCCAAAACACACAACAAATATCACTAATGGTCCTCGCCAAACGTGAATTAAGGGGACGAACACACACACATATATATATATATATATATATATATATATATATATATATATATATATGTATATATATATGTGCGTGTATATATTCGTTTATTTGTCCCCTTGATGTTATACACACATACATGTAACGTATAAACATTCCTAAAAGACAACAAAAAAAAAAGTCACGCGAAAGGCATGTAGGGTTTTTCTTTACTTTTCGCACAGGTTCCCTTTCGTTGCCTTTCGGGGCCCGACGTTAAAGATTATTGTCATCATATGGCGTAGCACACAAACGTCGAGGATGAGCCTGATCTAGAACATCTAGAACGCGGCAGCCAGAAGCAAATAGTATTCGAAATCATAAAGGTTAAAACAACCCGCTCCACAATTCACTGTGTCCGCGGTGTTAATAAAACTGGCAATTTATAGCGATAAATACAATATACGCGTTTGCTTCTGGCGTGACCGTGTCGAACGGGCGTAAGACACCAAGATATCGACAGTAGACAGAACAAGAGTGACGAGAAAGACGCTAAGGAAAATATTTGAAAGTTATGGAAGAGAAGTGTCGAACAACAACAACAACAACAACAACAAAAACACAACAACAACATCGCCACAACAACCAGACGGCCGAAATGAACATAAAGAGTAAAGCATCTAAACAAGATTCCTTGTATAACAGCCGTTTCTATGCACTGAGTCAAAGGTAAGCTAATTCAGCAGCTGGCCTGACTGGCGTTCACAAAAAAAAACATCAACAGCAACTCCGATACGTGGGGCGTGACGCCCTCGGGATAGTAGCAGTTTAATTAGTGATAATGCTACACTAAAATGACTGCTGCTACCTGCTATATATATAGATATATATATATATATCTATATATATAGATATATATATATATATATATAAATATATACTTGTTTTTTTCACATCTTCATGCACGCATGTTACATATAGCTGCAACTAGTCCGAGATGCCATTATTTGCGCTCTATTCGCGGCGATGTTAGCACAGTAGAACCAGTCACAGCACAAAGCACTAACCTTTTCTACAACTTTGTGATCGATAACTTGGAGAGATAGCCGCCCCTGTCTTGAGTGCATTTTGTATAGTGGTGTCATGATCACAACAGCAGGCGGCATGACAGGGGATGACAATACTTCGTTAACTTAATCATTCGTAATTTGCGCAAATTAAGTTAAACGAAGTGTTGTCATTAAACAATACCAGCATAACCAAACAAACTCGGTCATGAAGACTTCGTAGCTTCAATGTTGCGGTACGTGTGAAGCGTGCGTACGAACATACATTTCTAATACCTCAGATGTATACACTCGTACTGACTACTAAAACCCTGGTAACAATAATAGAAAAAAAAACGTAGGACATAGAGAATATATATATATATATATATATATATATATATATATATATATATATATATACACACACCTACATATACACAGCTTCCGAAGCAGCTACTCGAAGCTTTCTTTTTTTCCTCAGTTGGCTTTGCCTCGTATCGCACAATGCATCAGGCCTTCGCTGCCGTTTCGTAAGCTTGAGTCGTCGTGCTCACCGACATCGTACATCGTCGTTCAAGTTCCGCCCGACTCCCCCCGTCCTGTTTCTTCAACTAGCGAGCGGTAATCCTATAAGCCTAGATCGAGAGATAGTGCGCTCAGCCGCCCTTTAAACGTCACCGGGCTGGCTGTCGACACCGACTATTCATTCTCTTCAGCCGCTTGATAAGTTCGACCCTTCGACCCCTCCGCACCCCCCCCGGTCTCTTCTCCTCCGTCGACCTCCACCATAGCCGCCGCCAGGCTCCCCCAGCAGCCTGGCTATGGTGGAGAACCTACAGCACCAGCACATGCAATAACAGCCGTCGCCGCCGCCGCTTTTGAAGCGCATTGCTGGTCGTCCGTCCACAAGCTCCACGCAATGTTTTATCTAAGCACTAGCTGCCAATTTGACGACTCTTATGTGTTTCCATATTGCCCCAAGCTATGCCCGCCACCACCCCACACCCCCCTACCTATGGGCGTACGTGCCTTACGCTTGCTACGCTACGCCCGCTGTGCGCGTATGGATTCCCTGGGGTTCCCCTGGGTGCCATTCATTGCTAGATGTCCCTCTTCGTCTTCCTCCTACTCGTTTTCCCCTTCCTTCTTTCTAGCTATCTGTCGATCGACCACTACTAGTTGTACTGCGACGACGACGACAACGACAACCACCACCACCACCACCACAAGAGCCCTACACACTACTCTACAAGATACAAAGTGGCGGCAAAAAGTCAAATATAGCTCTCTCTCGGGGCAAGCAAGCATGCCTTAACAACATGTCAAGTTGTCAAGACGGCCCTCGTCACCTCAGAGAGACATCACACACTCACACTCGGAAGAACTCCCTTCGCCGTTCCTCTCACTTCCTTGGGCCCAAACGCCTGATCGTCGCTCCCTGTCATCGATCGTCTAGCCTCTTACTCTACTCGACGCCCCCCCCCCCCCCCCCGGTTGTGCTTAGGCGTTTTTCGTTTCTCGGTCCAGCCCAACACAACGCCCGTGGTAGTAATTTTTTTTCCTATAGAAAATTGAAAATCAGCCATACTACCGAGATGGTGGTTGGCTGATAGAAAATCGGGGCCAGTGCTGGTGGTTTTGTGGCAGAGAACCACCCCGCACTAACTCGCTGCTGGTGCGTGCGGGTTATCTGCCACAAAGGAAGCCTAGTATCCACCACGAGCGGAGCCCCCGACCTGTAAAGCCTTGAAACCAGCCCAAACCCTACTTAAATCCACCTGCCTGCAATTGGTGCTACTGCTGAAGACCGATGAATTGGATGGCAAACGAGAAAAGAAGTATAAAAAACAGACGAACGGGGAAAAGGAGAAGGACAAGAAATACGTCTGGGTTACGATGAAAGGTGAGTCGCCTGCGTCTTTACATGGCATACAGGATGATAGCGGTCACAACGACAGAGACATAAGCAACAGCAGGTCTGGCGAAAACCGTGTAATCTTAAAAGTCGGAAAACACGACTCGAGAAAGTAGAACATAATCTTCTCTTAGCATGTTCAGGTCTGAGTGAAGCACGAACTCGATCTCTTAATACGGCCATACTCTACTATATTTGCGATAAGTTCGAGCTCATATACACATACTCATATATATATATATATATTGTATATAACATATCAACTATATATATATATTTATGAGGATACTTGGAACCCACCCATACATATGTTGTTTTCGAACAGTTTTAGTCGAGACAACTGTATCACAAAGCTGGCTTTGCCTTATTGAACGGAAATTGAGCCACCGCCTTCCAGATTTAGACCAAAGTACGAAGGACACTGAGTCCAAAGATAATAACAGTAAACCCTGCTTCTTTTTGTCAGTAGACAACTTGTGCGTGAAAAGAATGAAGATGAATCGAGAGACTGACAGTTCATAATTAAGGCTAAATGAAACACCCCGCCGCACATGCGTACATAGACACCAAGTACAGCCAGAGATGCCGATCTAAATTATGCAGATGACAGCAATCACTGTCACTACAAACGCTTTGAGAAACGAAACAGAAAAATCGACACCACTTACAACGCTGCCCAGCAAGTCGTCACGCTGCTGGTAGCTACGAAGATGGTAACAAAGATAAGTTTAGAAAGCAATAATAATAATAATAATAATAATAATGCCGCTGAAAAAGCATATATATAAATATGCTTGTTTACTATGTCGTTCTAGAACAGTGTCAAAGCTAGAATAAAGTGTCAAAGAAAAGAGGACGATAGATGTCGCTAACGAAGGCGCTGCTAATACCGGACCGCGTTAACCGTTTGGCCCTTGACCAAAGGGGCGCCCGTTAAAAACAAAGAAAAGGCAGTGGGCCCAATCTGAAAGTCGTTTCGCTCTTCTTTTACATGCGTGCAAGCTCAGGAATAGAATAAAAGAGTAATACATTCAGCCAGATATTAATCTCTTGATTTCCGCCCTTCTTCTGCCAAGTGCGGTACCGTGCGTCCGTCGATTCCGCGGACACTGTAGAAGCCGCGCCACAATCTTTTGGCCAAACTGAGTTGTTCGGTATGTTGTTGCTGTTGTTGTGTTATGCTTTGGTTATTGTTGTCATTGTGGCCGATGTCGTCACCGAGTATCATTACGGGTAGATCTTCTGCAACGGAGAGTGATCGGGAATTTCTGTTGGACGGCAGACAATTCGATCTGAGTAGAAGAGGAGTGACGGGAGCAAACAGAATCCTAATAGTGCCGAGGGCGGCAATCATGGCGCAATAATTGGGTGCTTTGCTGGTTGATTTTTGAGAAAGCCATCAGATTTAAGCTGGGTAGCGTCAAATGTCATCTCCACGGCGAGATTCGACGTGGAGATCGAATCGCAACGAACGACCAGGAGTAGAGACAATGAAGCGGGCATGATTAGCGTTGTTATCACGTTTATACAATGACGATGAAGGGGAAAGGGAAAAGGCGAGAGACGGAGAGAGAGAGAGAGAGAGGGGAGAGATAGCGCGCGAGAAAGAGAGAGAGGGGAGATAGAGAAAGAGGCCTATGTCACATGAGACAAAAAATTACGCAACGCACCAAGGGAAAAGCCACTGCAGAGAACAGGTGTAACGAAGATGAAACGCTTCCGACATTGACCTCGATTAAAAACGTGTGTTGTTGTTGTTGCTGTCCGCAGTATAATCCTCGTTAATGCGCTAGCTTTGGTATTATCAAGACATATTCATACCAGGCGTCATAAAGCATGCCACAGTTTTTGTAACTATGCAATGTCGTAGCAAATGATGTTGTATGACTATATATATATATATATAGGGCTACAAAAAAGTTTTGTTCGGTTTTGTCCGTAGAGAATCATTAAAAAACCGAAAAAAAATGTTTTTGTAGACCCAATATATATATATATATATATATATATAATGTATGATATGTAATATGTATAATAACATGTAGTTCGTCTGAATGAATCTTCACACACAGAACGGCCACAAAGAGAAAGAGGATCTATAATAGAATTATAAATATAACATCACTAACGACATGACAATGAGGACAACAGCGATGCCAAACACACAGAACGTAACGGTAACAAGCAACGAAAATTCTAGCAAAACAAACGACGGGCCAATACTGTAGCCCGTCAAGACGACGCTTGTTTTTTTTCTCTCTCTCTCTCTCTCTGTCTCTCTGTTTGAGGCTATTGAGAAGAAGACAAGTGGTAATAAGCTATAGCAGTCATTACATATATAACATATGAAACACAATATCATTGCAAACGATACTGTTACCGCCGCAGCTCCAGTGCAGTACACTAGTAGGTCGGACTATACAACTACACTGCAATCTAAAGCTACAGAACAGACAGAATAGTTCTCACGGCTACCGTACTGCGTGGAAATACCTAGGAGTGGAATTCGATGACGAGCACCGCACCTACAGGCTCACTGGCTCTGCACGAATGCTTGTATGTATGTATGTATGTATGTTTTTTTTGTTTACGTTTTTCCGTAAGGCTTTTGCCCGTGTACGGTTTTTTCATGTCATGGCCGATGTTTAGTCCACTCCGGCATTTACCTTCTGTCTAAATTGGAAACCATGCAAACCAATTTAAGTGTGGCCGGTCTGGGTCTCGAACCCAGGCCTCCCAAATGGGCAAGGCAAAGGCTTTGCCACTAAGCCATCCTGCTCGGTATGTATTTATGCATGTATGCATGTACGCCGCCTGTGTCTTGTCTGCAAACAATACACACGTTTGTGTACGGTGGTGTGTGGTGGTGGTGGTGGTGATGATGGTGGCGGCGGCGACGACGGGTGTATAAGTGCGTCAAGCAAACTTAGAACAAAGTGGCATTCCGATATTCGGATCGTACAGTCGTGTAACTAACTATATGCCAGTCGCGCCGCCACTCAGCGCACCACTCGACCACTCGACCACTCGACCACCACCACCACCCACAGAGAGTAGTCGTCGCCGTTGCCGTTGTCGTCGTCAATTTCTTGTTGACGCTTCGCTGTGGCGGTACCGAGTTAGCTGGATAGATAGATATATAGATGTTCGGCTGTCTATTACGCCCGCAGCTTGTCGACCAGCAAGCAACTCCGCCGGCCGCAAAGAGAGCGCATAGCAGAGATAGATCGAGAAATTGAGAACGACAGAGAGAGAGGGAGAGCGATAGAGAGAGAGGAGAGCGATAGAGAGAGACAGAGATAGCGATAGAGAGAGAGAGGGGGGGGGGCACGAGCGGCCGGGCGGGCAAGTGGATAGACGAACAAGCAACATGGGGAGGAAAAGTGATGCAGTGTTTCTCGTGCCGCTCCTTCAATCTAGCGAGTACATTTACACCTTTGAAGTGTACGTATGTATGTATGTATGTATGTAGGTATCTATCTATCCTTCTATCTACCTATCTAAATTTCTACCTATCTATCCTTCTATCTACCTATCTACGAACGATATGTTCCCGCCGCCTGCACCGCGCCGCTGTCGTCGTAAGCTTGCACAAAAGGCAAGCACCGCACAGACCGGCATGACCACGACGACGATGACCCGCTCGCTCGCTCGCTCGACGCGGTCCGCGCCAGTTGGGGCTGATTTACCGCTCATAACTAACTCTTCTCCGCACCTCGACCTCATCCTCCTCCTCCGAACCTCTCGTGTTCGCTCGAGGTCGGTTCGTTCGGAGAAGAATGTTGAGCCGCGCGGCGTGGCGCGGGAGCGGTGAAGACGCCGAACACGATCATCACGTAGGTTGGTTGCCGACGACGACGACGACGCCAAAGACGCGTCATCACGCGGCTGCTGGCAATTCGCCGCCGCCTCCGATGCCGCCGACGCCGCCGCTCGCTGTCAAGCTGAGATTGAGCGTAGCACTGATTATTAGTAATCTTGACGACTAAATTGTGTTCGCGCTGATCGAGCCCTCCTCGTGCGCGCGCGCTCTCTCTCTCTATCTCTCTATCGCTCTCTCTCGTTCGCTCCATACACACAACTGGTCTCTCGCCGCGTCGGCTACAGGCGGCAAGCATTGAGAGCTGTCAAAGCTCGACGACCGCCATTGAACGAACCTGTCGTGAACGCTACATCGTACACGCGTACAGAGGTCGTACGAACCGCGAACGGAGCGGCAGAGAAGAAAAACAGAACAACAACAACAACAGCAACAGCAGCAACAACAACAACAATCACAACCGCAACAACAAGTAGTAGTATCAAAGACGTAGTCGAAGTACGACGTTGCAGAAGAGTTCGGCGTCGGCGGTGAAAAGCCAAAGGACCCTCAGCAAACTTAGTAGGCTAAGTAGGCGGAGTAGTGTGGTCGGCGAGCGGTAGGAGGGAGCATGGAGCGGGGGCGGGGGGGGGGGGGGGGGTGATGCGGGGGCGAAAGGAATTGTTGCCTTATGCCTATCAGCAGTGACGATCAGTCTCGTTGAGATAGACTTCGAGAGACTGCGAGACAGAAGACGTTCTCGTTGTCTATTTATTCGCTGCTGTGTCTTCATTACCTCAGCTGCTGCTGCTGTTGCTGCTGTCGCCACCGCTGTTGTTGTTGTTGTTGTTGCTGTTGTTGTTGTGGCTGCCGTCGTTGTGGCCACAACAAGAGCAACAGTAAATATATATATATATATATATATATATATATATATATATATTAATATATATATATATATATATATATGCGAAACAACCCAACAAGCGAAGGGAAGCTCAACGCGAACACCCCCTGGGGTGCCTGACCTGCCATTGCCTCATTGTCGTAGCAATACAACTAACTACACGCTCCGCTCTATTTCGTTCGCTGCTGTTAACACTTCACGCTAAAGGTGTCATTGGAGTAGCAGCAGCGCAACAGTAAACTAGTAATAGACCAGGAAAGAGCAAGACGAGGTTCACTTGAGCATAGTTCCGTACTATACTGCACTAGCTGTCGAGGCAGTGTGCCGACTGACTTCAGACCCATCTCGTCTATATTGCTAATGTTATTGTCGTTGTTGTGAGTGTTTTTTTTTCGTTTGCGTGTTTGTCGCGTTGTTGTTCGCTCCCGTCGGCCTATCACTTCTATGATGAAGGTAACTTTTACTAAAACGATTGTGCTACTTTACCAAAATTTAGCTTTAGATTTGCCAAAACGCTAGATTTAAGCACTACATTGGGTGACTTATGAAGTATGTAACTATCTCCCTAATTAGAATCTTAAATTGCCTAGCTGATCAGCCAGGCCAGAGTAATTAAAGAGTGCAACCTACGGCAAAGCTGGCCTCACTCAACTTTTTAGAAAGCTTGTTGGAGGCGGAAACGGCAGCAGAAGTATCTACAAGAAATAATAATAATAATAATAATAATAACGTCATTTGTCGGCTGATTGTTACAAGCGTCGGCCTATTTGAGCAACAGTTGGCCGTAGCATTCTGAATCAAGATCTGCTAGTCATAATTGCGACTTTAGACGTCTAAATCATCCGAGTTACCAGTTGTTTACCAATGATTGTTGGTTAACTGATCAAAAATAAATCGGGCCGCTTGCGTTCGTCATACGCCACTACGATGATGATGGTAACTACGACGGCCAACTCTGCTCGTGCTACGGGCCAACATACTAACGCACTGTTTGTCTGAGACGTTAGTCCGTTTCGCCAAATCCTAACGTAATTAACTGGCCAGCCAGCATCTCGTTGCAGCAATTAGCATCTCGTTGACCCGAATGTTGGCGTAGCGAACGTTGTCAAGAGACAAGCATATTGTGCATACATACATACATATCTGTTGTATGTTAGTATATGCTATATGTGTCTCAAACTCGCTACAGCACCATGACGAGAGACAGATGACAATGTTAACAATAAATACAACAGCACTATAGAGCGCCTTCATATCGTATCGGCAGCAGACGGAAGCTTCGACATCAGCTTCAACACGCAAACACACGCAACCCAGCCACCCAGTCACTCAATGAACTCTCAAACTACTCGAAGCCGAAAGCCGTTCGGATCAGCTCCGTTAATCGATTGACAATCAATTCATCTCCACGTCTCTCTGTTGTCCACTACGTAAAGCGCTGCTCGGTCGGCACAGTGGCAGTCTAGAATCTAGACAACCGTAGCGGGTAACCCCTTAATCCGTTATTCGGTGTAAGTACCTTGTATGCAAGGATAATATATATATATATATATATATATATATATATATGTATATATATATTTATTTATATATGTATTTATATGCGTAACGACCCTTCATATATATACATATATGTTTCTCAAAAAGTTCGTTAGTAGAACTTAGCCGTAATGCTAGGCGATCGCCTTCTTTCTGCACACGAACTTATCTAGGGCAGCCAAATGAATGCTGCGCCGGTGTGGGCCGAACAAGGCCCCCTGCCAAGGATATGGAGAGCTGCAAGGACGAAAACGGCCAGGACGATCTAACGCAACTCCTGAGAGGCAAGCAACCACAACCAGGACAACAGCAGCAAAAATAACAATGACCCCTGCCGGTGCC
Organism: Dermanyssus gallinae; assembly: GCA_003439945.1. Classification (NCBI taxonomy): domain Eukaryota; kingdom Metazoa; phylum Arthropoda; class Arachnida; order Mesostigmata; family Dermanyssidae; genus Dermanyssus; species Dermanyssus gallinae. Next base: position 90,164 of record QVRM01002688.1, read on the forward strand.
CTTCGGCAGGGGACTGGGCCCGTTCGATCGACGACGTTTCGGCCACATCGATCGGGTGTGTGGCTGAGTGTCATTAGCGATCGCAGGGAGGGCCGCATGCGTTCGTCGGACCCACCGTGGAATTCGCAAAGGTCTCTCAATACTTCCACTCTTCTCTCTCTCTCGCTCTCTCTCCCTTCCTCCCCCTGTCTCTCTCTATGTGCGCCTCCGTCTGATCCCTGTGAGGCTGTTGAGCGGTGACGCTGCTGGCCTATGCGGCTGGTAAAGCATGCGGCGACCGGGATGGGAGATGGGAGAAAGGAAGAAGCGAGGCGGGGATGGTTGAGCTTCAAAACGTAACGCTACCGCTTCCGAATCGATCCCTCGACTCTACGGTCGGTTCAAGACGCCGTAGGCAAGCGTAGCCGGCAAACTTCGGTTCTAGGGGTCTAAACACCAGCGACACGGCAGCTAGCTCGCCGACAGAAGGCCACAGCCACATAGGCCAACCTTGCTAATGGTAGTGATTATGATGCTTGATGGCTAATGAGCGCCAAAACGACAACGATCCCAACAAGGCCAAATATAGTTGACGTTTCGGCTGAATAACAAACGGACACCCAATGAAGGCAAACACGCAACTCTATGTAAGCAATGTGGTCCTGTCCGCCCTCCAACACGTGTGCTAGACAGAACGTATCTTTCTGTAAATATATATATATATATATATATATTTTTTTTCTTTTTATTAAGGGTATAATATATATATGTTGTTCATACAGCTCGTGCATATGTATGTGTACGTGTCGACAACTCCAACGGGCTACGTGACCGTAAGTGAATTGAATGTATTGTATTCTGATTCCAGATTGAACAAAACACAAACAGGGAAATGCTTTAATCATAATGTCAGTTTTGCCATCACTGCTATGCAGCCTACTGTAGCCTCAGTAATAAAAACAGCAACGGCAACAAAAACAACAACAACAACAACAGCGACGACAGCAACAACAACAACAGCATCAACAGGAAGCACCAGAACAACGATTGATAACAACGAGAGCAGCCATTCCAACCACCTGTTTACCAACTGTTATCACGGTGTTTGTTGTTTGTGTGCAACACTCCGGGCACCAACAGTGGCAACAGGGTGCGGCGCACCGGGGTACGGTCGTACGCCATAAATCCATAAAGGATGCACCAAGAACGGACATGATGGCACATTCGAGACCAGCATCAGCATCACAAGCAAAACGATAATTGACTAAGCTCTCAACTCGAATTCCCAGTCAGTAATGGCAGCAGCAGCATGAGAAGAAACAACACATTCGCTAGGTCATGTGTGGCATACTAAGTCAGTGACACCGCTGACCTACGCTGAGCTACTGCGCGCTATGACGCCAATATGAGCAACCACACGTATACTGTGTATAATACCTGGAGCTCGCTCCTGCATTGCCGCATCATTACAGTATTGCAGACGCGTCATCAACGCAATAGCGGCACAAGCAACAACCATCATGGAAATGGTAGCAACAACGGTCAAGCGTCCGTCAGCGCCGGCGGGAAAACTAGGGCGTGCTCGCTATTTGTGTGACGTAATTGAACCAAACGTGCAGTTATAACAATAACAGTATCGACAATAATAACACATATATATATATATATATATAGTTTCGCAAGCGGGGCGCCTGCGCACATATGTATATAGATACGAAACCAAAAACTATGCATAGGCTACTTGCACTTACCATGGGAAGGTTCGCAGCCATCTGTCGACGCGGTTACACGATGGGGTCTCGCACCGACGCACAGAGGGGCTTTCGAGCAATGCGACTTCAACCGCAGCTCTCTCACGTGGCCTTCGTAGGGCAGCGCCGAGATCGACCGTGTTCGGCCCCGCCGCCGTGCTTTGCGCATTTGACGTTCCTCGGTCGTGTGCGTCGTCGTCGTCGTCGTCGTCGTCGACGTCGACGTCGTCTGTGCTCTTGACGGATGCCGGACTTGGGTCCTGTTTGACACAGGTGGCTGGCGGGGTTGTGCGTTCATGTCCATGAAATGTAGGCCGGTCCGCATCAGGATACTCGGCCTACCCGCGTCATGGTACTGCGGTTGACTTTTGAGTGACGACATCGCGCTCTCCACCAGGTGGTCGATAAAGGCCACGGGTCCGGACCTCACGGCACTGTCTGTTTTGCCCCTGTGTCGTATTCGTGTTCTCGATGTTAGCCTTGCTCTTCTTGTTGTTGTTGCTGCTGCTGCTGTTGTTGTTGTTGTTGTGGTTGTTGATGCTACAACAGCTTCTGTTGTTGTTGCTGTTGATTGCATTGGCAGCCGTGGAGATGTCATCGTCGTCGCTATTGTTGTTGTTGTAGGTCTCGCCGTCGATCTAGTTTCAACTGTTAACGTTGTTGTTGTTGTCGTCGTTGCTGTTGTTCTTCTGGATGGCACACTGGCGGTCGTACTTCTCGAGGCAGAAACTGCCGTCGGTGTACTAGTTGTTCCTGTTGCTGCTGCTGTTGTCGCTGTTGTTGTTGCTGTTGCTGGCCTTGCTGTCGTAAATGTCGTAAGAACCGGGTGGTGTCGTTTTCGGTGGTGGCTGGAAAACCTCAGTAGGGAACGGGAATCGGCTAGCGGTGGTTGAGGAGCCACGCCATCATCTTGACGGATACCCGTCACGCCGCCTTCGTGTTCCCGTTCCTGGACGGCTGCTGTCTCGAGTCGCTGTAGCAACCACATGACGTCTTGGTCGTCGTCGTTGGCGTTGGCGTTGTTTTTGTTGTTGCCGCGGAATGCCGCCCGTCGTTGTTGATCGCTGGCTTGATCAGCGGGCGCGTCAAGCCGTCTTTGAACGCCGCTGCTTTCGCGGAGGAATGGCCCGCGATGCCGGCTGCCGAGCAGGTGCTGGTACAACGCGGACGCCGTCTTGGAGCCTCCCTCCTTCAACGAAGCGCCGTAGATTACCTGCAAGGTCAGCGAATCATGCGCAAGTTTTGCGGTGAGTGAGCGGTATTATAGACAGGCAACAGGCGTCGCAACACGCCAACAGGCTGTATAAGAGCTGTTCTTATATAGCCTTATTAGATGATGAGAGGAAAGGAAATTCCAGAAAGGAAAAGAAACAAACGACGGAAACGAACCAATGATTATATCATTTATTCAATGTAGTCAATCATTAATGATGGTGGGAATGGGACATGACATTCGGTTCTCAGCAAACGCGTAACCGATGCTGTATGTGTACAACAGCCAAACACCAAAGGCCTGTAAATTTGAAATGCCACGACTAAAGTTTAAGAGTTCACATTTTGCAGCATTTTTCTGTTGCTCCATATCTGGGCTGTTTGGACCCACATGTTTGGACCAGACAGGAGTACTGTTCATAAGCATTCGCTCCACCCGACTCACACCAGGCGTAGATGGCGGGGGGAATCTCGAAGGCCGCACATTTGCACGCACGTGGTTACATCGAACCGCCTCCAGGCTGATTTCCGAGAGGGTAGGTGGCACACGATACTGTCGGTTAACGTTGAGCTGGTCCTCCAGAAGGAAGACGCGGATCCGCAAGACAGACTTTCAGGCAGCAGAGAGTCACGCTGTATCTAACCCTGTATGCAACATGCAACTATGCCCCAAAGTTGGGTTTACCTCACAGGCTCCTGTCGCAGGTAGGGACTCATGCTTTGCCGCATTTCCGCGATCTCATTCTCTCTCTCTCTCCCTCTCGCTCTCTCTCTCTCTCACTCTCTGTCTTCGGTACGCCTTGAGCATTTATTGGAAGGCAGCGCGTAGTATACGACCCTTAAGATGAGGCTGCTTATGCAGAACTAGATGACGACGACGCCGACGACGACAACAACAACAAAGTCAAAAGAGAAATATCATAGTAGCACTAACCAAGTGCGTCCTAAGGAAACATGTTGGCCCTCACCGCTTATGTACGATGCGTGCGTGCTATTCCCAATCCTACTGTTATGCTACTAGTCGTCTCGACGAACGTCTACTAGTACATCTCCTACCTCTATTGATATTCGCAGCAGCAGCAGCAGAAACAGGACTACTGCTTCGACTATGGTTACTACGCACAAAATTACTTAAAATGTTGTTGTCGTTGTTGTTGTCGTCGTCGTTGTCGTTGTTGTTGTTGGCGCATATTCTAATTATGTAATTCGATCCGCAATGCAGCCAGCTTACGGTGACACACAAACTTACACATACACATTTATACGCACTCGCTTCCACTCTACAAGTCTACACACCGGCGGGGGCGGCCGCGGCGGCGGCGGCGCTACACAAACACTCAGGGCGGTCGGGCGGACGGGCGGCAACAAACGTCCGTTTTGCAGGCAGCGAAGAATTCTGCAGACATGCATTTTGCCTGCGTGAACGGAAGCAACAGCAGCAGAGCAACTAGAGGTGAAGCGGAGACGTAGCGGCCTGCAGAGGCAGCGCTGGCTTCCTACCTGACTGCCGACAAGCCACCCAGCCAGCCAGCCAGCCAGCCAGAGGGCCAAGCAACTCAACGAAGCACCCCTTGTCGTTGCGTCGACATTATTGCTGTTAGCGGCGAAACGAGGAAGTGCAAGAAAGACCACAAACACCGCAGCAGCAGCATCGGGAGGTAAGGGGGGCGATATAGGGTTGATGCGGAGGTAAGGGACAGATATAGGGTGGATGGGGAGGTAAGGGGAGGTAGGAGCGGAATGTAGGGGTTGAGGGGAAGGTTAGTGCTGATATAGGGGTTGATGGGAGTAAGGGACGATATAGGGGTGATGGGGAGGTAAGGGGAGTAAAGAGCGGATGTAGGGTTGATAGGGGAGGTAAGGGCGGATATAGGGGTTGATGGGGAGGTAAGGGGCGGATATAGGGGTTGATGGGGAGGGTAATGGGGCGGATATAGGGGTCGATGGGGAGGTAAGGGGCGGAGATAGGGGTTGACGGAAAACAGCGAGTACTGCTGCTGCTGCTGCTAGGATGAGGAAGGCAGGAGCCTCTGCAGGGAAGAACGAACGATAGCACGAAAAAGCAAAACAGCGGCCAAATTCGGCGTCTGGTGGTGATGGTGATAGTGGTGCTGCTGCTTCTGCACCTGCGGTGGTGGTGGTGGTGGTGGCGGCGATGACAGAGTAGTAGCGAAAGAAAAATGACGACGCAGTGCAAGTGGAGACGGAGGAAGTGTCTGAGATAGGCAGGCGGCAGGCCTGCAGGAAGATGAAAGTGAGAAAAAGCGACGAAAGCGAACGAGAGCAGGCAAAAGAACATGGGTCCCTCTATGGGTCGTCGTCCGCTTCGCTGCCTATCTGTCTGTCTGCCTGCCGGGCTACATACGCGCATTGCTGCTGCTGCTGGTCTATAGAGTCTACGGGGTTGTGTCAGAAACGTTCAATTCGGCTAACGGGTCGACTTCAGGGCGTGTGAAGTGTACCATTTTGCACTACCACCGTTAGACAGCCGTCAGAGCTGTCAGTAGCAAACACCCCACCAGAGCAAACACCCCTGTCTCCGCGACAAACACCCCACCGGACACTGCGGCCGCCGCCGATGTTATTGCCGCCTTTTCAGGCGGCGAATCCGAGATGAAGCGGGGGGGGGGGGCAAAGCCAAAAAAGAAGAAGGAAGAAGAAAAAGAACAAAGACATCGAAAGTGGCACCGTCGTGGTAGTCACCATCGTATCGGTAGTGGGCCGCACAAGTACCCCCTCCATGTACGCCCCACTCTCGCCCACAGCGACAAACGAGCATTTGCCCTCGGACGCAGCAAGAGGATTCGCTCGGCACTGTCTCCTGCCTATGAAAGTATTACGATTACGCATACAATTCAACGCATTGCCATTATCCACGACTGGCCTAACAAATTGTTTCCCCTTCTGATATATATATATATATAGAGAGAGAGAGAGAGAGAGAGATACTACTATTCACTTTTATGCTGATTTGAATCAAAGCAAATCGGCGTGAGTAAGAAAACAAGGAGGTACTTTTCATTCATCTTTCCCTAGCTGCTCCTTAACTCTGAAAACGAATAGCTGGTAGAAGAACATAGTTTTCAATAGCGTACTCGCCTTTGCTTGTTCTGCCTAATTCATTAGTTATATTTTACTGTCATAGCTCGTCAATGTTATTCAAACGCGTCAAAACCTCATGACGACAACGCCGAGTACAAAAGACAGTCGACACTCTAAACCTGACTGACGCGCTTAGCCCCTTGGATTGGTGGCCTAGTAGTAGTAGTAGTAGTAGTAGCTATAAGGAAGAATAAGTAACGATTATTCTTTACCAAGTAATGGTTAAAGAATAATAGTTACAAAGACATTATTCCTAACCGCAGTAGCAGCAGCAGCCAAATGCTGCTGCCAGAAAGGGAACTTCATGCACTCTCTCTCTGGCGATATCAACTCGCCGAAAAACAAGTAGAACGAGCAGGTTGTCTACAGATTGTGACACAATACGCACTTGCTTACAGACGGGCGTTAGGAAACAATTTACAGGTGACAACTATGCTCTCCTATATATATATATATATATATATATATATATATATGGGTATGTGTTTATATATGTATGTGTAATAATTTGTGCGAAAGATGACGATGACCCGTTGCTGGTTGCCACGTACAAAGTGTGGAGGCAGCTGTAGCCGCAACTGCCTCCGACGACAACAACGGGCCAATGAGCCCTACGAACGGCTACCGGCATTCCGGCTGGCGATTAGTAGTAAATTGCGGAAAGTTTCCAGCGTCGTGGCCATTAAGATGGCTAGAAATAGTGAAAATAGCAATTTATAATGGCGACGACGACAACAACAACAACAACAACAACAACGACGACGACGACGAAATCATAGGCAAAAAAGACGCCAGTCATCAACATTTCAAGCTGGCAATTCTGCGGAAAATTAAAATCTACCGAGAAAAGCGAATGAGACACTTATTTGTTATGTTGGTTCAAATTCTTTCTTCTACTCTCGGCGTTGTCTAGGAAAAGTAGGCGTGCCTGTGTGAGCTGCCTACTTTTCCTGCCAGGCGTGACACTTGAACAACACGCGGAAGGGAACATGTATGCACGATAAACGTAAGCGGATCAATACGAAAGCTAAACGTAAGCTCTCTCAGAGGGTAAACCTTAGCATTGTGGAATTCTCCCGTTAAAGCGTTGTAAATCCGCTTGTCGACGCAATTTTCCATAGAGCAGAATAGAAGCTATCACCATATAAACTAATACCGCCTACCAAAAGAGCCAGTCAGGCTTCCGATGAGTCTGGATACTTTGCTAGAGAAGTGATTTCGTTGAGAAAAACGTTGAACGTCTGCAAGTAGAACAGACAGAAGGGCTTTTCTTGTTGAATTGAACTGCACTGT
>QVRM01002688.1:102500-251787 GCA_003439945.1 Dermanyssus gallinae
CTTCGTCAGCGACAACAGAATTCCGTTGCCGTTGTCAAGCCACCAAATCACCAGCCAGGCCGGCCGATACAGCGCACACAGCGGACCCACAGGGTGGCGGCAGCAGCAGCAGCAGCAGCAGCAATAACAACAACAATAACAGCAACAACAACAACAACAATAGCAGCAACAACAACAATAGCAACAACAACAACAACAGCAACAACAACAACAGCAACAGCATGACAACAACAACAGTAGCAACAACAACAACAACAATACGAGTAGTAAATCATGACCGATGTCAAGATCAAGTAGTACCGTAGTGACGAAAGGTGCGAATATTAAACAGCAGCAGCACGCAGAAATGACCGACATACGAGTACATAGAGGACGACCAACTAACTGGTGGTGGTGGTGGTGGTGGTGGTTAGTAGTAGAGAGCCCTACGTATTACCACACGACGACGAGTAGCGCTACCATTATTAGAGCAGAAAAAACAGCAGCAACAACAACAACAACACTAGCGACAACAACAATAGTAACAACAACGACAACAATAGTAACAACAACAAGAATTGTAATAACATCAATATCAACAACAACAATAGTAACAACAACAACAGCGTCAGCAACAAGTAGTACTGGTCTGCTGCTGCTGCTGCTGTTGTTGTTGCTGGTGGTGGTGGTGGAGCGGCAGCTGCATCGAATACTCCGGCCACAGTAGAGCATCTAAGGGCGGTTGAAGGCGTCCGTCAGTGACAATCCATAGACCCATCCATAGTAGTTTGATGCGGCGGGTGGGTAAGTGGGTGGGTGCGAAACGAACCTCCCGACATGCTTGCTGCTACCTCAACAACAACAACAACAACAGCCTCAACAACAACAACAACAGCCTCAACAACAACAACAACAACGACGACGAATCTAACGAGCGTACCGAACGAAGGCGGGACGTACCGAAAGCAAAAGCGATAACACGGCAACAAGCGGCACGACAATCTGCTGCTGATATTGCCGGTGCTGTCGCATGTAACATGTATACATACTCCTACATACCTACATACATGCCTACCTACCTACCTAGCAGCTACTCTATCGCGTGGTCGGATTTGGTTTTTGGCATCATACTTTGATGATATATATATGGTCGATGATAAAAAGTGTAAGATGCTAACGCTAAACATGATGATAATGATGATGCGATTGGTGGCAGCGCTGTTGTTGTTGTTGGTTGGGATGAAGATGCTATGGGCAAATCGATCGACCTCGAATGACCATAATGGCGGCAATGAAGAGGATGATGATGATGATGATGGTGGTGGTGATGGTACATGTAACGACGACGATGATGATGATGATGATGATTGTACATGTAACGATGATGATGATGATGATCACGATGACGACACATGTAACGGTGATGATAGTGATCATGATGATGATGATGACGACGGCCTCATCCATCAACATAGCACCACATCCATCAACACGTCAGCCAAACAACAACAACAGCAAAACCACGCCGGGCACTGTTCGGATTGGACATTTGATATGGTGTGATAAATAGCATTAAGGTCGATCCCACCACTTAGTGCTGCTACCTACACTACTGTTGGCTGCTTACTTACTGCTAACAACTGACATGGCGACGAAGACGACGACGGCCGGCCGAACCAACAACAAACGAGCTAATAATAATAATAACCACACAACTACGTAATAATCATCGATAATGTGATCGTGGCCGTTGTCATCAACACCCCTTCCCCCCCCCGCCATTACCATCACCATTGGTTCCATCATATGATGATTATGATACAGCCACCCCACCATCCCAAACACGACAACAACAACCACAACACGTTCATAACGAAGATGAACAGCAAGCAACAACAACAACAACAACAACAACAACAAACTTACAACCACAACAATAACACTAACAACCACAACGACAACACGTTCATAACAAAGAGGAACAGCAAGCAACAACAACAACAACAAGATGCGGCATGGTTGTCCGCATGCATATCCTCAAATCGTGCGCTGGCACGTAACGAGTGCGCCTAGCGACCCACAAGCAAGCCATCACCATGCTTACTAACACCTAACGCGGCAACAATGGTGCTCTTCCTTTTTGTCTTTTTCTTCTCTATATATAGCCAGCCTCAACGTCGGCCGATGGATAGCCGTCTATAGACGCACGCATTGAAAAAAGGCCAAAAAGGCCGCTTTCAGGCCACGGCATGCCATGGCGGCGGTAATGGTGGTGGTGGTAGTGGTGATCGTGGCGATCCTGGCTGCTCACGACAACGACGACGACGACGACTTCGACGACGAAGCCATCTTTATCTGGTGCTGGTTGGTTGGTTGGCGAATGAGGATAGCCGGCATCTCTATCTGGCGGTGCTGGAGATGGTTGCGTCATCATCCATTGGCGGGGTGTTGAGGTTGCACGTACTTCATTCACATCATCATTCAGCCAGTAGAGGATAACTTCATCGCGACGCGAGGGCCGGCGGCCGACGCGAGGGCCGACAATAAAAGCGTGTGGCGGCCTCGTCGTCGGCCGTGCACGGCCGATGAGCTGACGCGGCGCGGCGTGACGCGACGCGACACGACGACCCAACGTTGAAGACCGGCCTAACGTTGAAGCCGGCCCCGTGTAAATGCTTCGCTTTTGCTTGATTGTCATCGATCAATCGATTAGAGAAGAAGATAGATAGATAGGCTCATCTAGCAGGCGTTCGACAACGACGAACGACCTGTCGCGCGCTGCTGTCCAGAAGCAACATACGTATCGACGCGTATTTGTTGTGTGTCCGATTTTGCTTGAGTCGTGACAACCACCCCTCGTTTTTGCCGTTACTCGCGCCTGCATCCTCTCTCTCTCTTTCTAATTCTCTCTTTCTCTGTCTCTCTCTCTCACACACACACACAGTATCTCTCTACATATCTTCATATCGTCTCCACCTCTCCTTCCTCTCTCGTTATCTAGTTTTTTCTCGACGACTGGAGAACATGTGTGCCTTCGTCCTCCTCCTGACGTCACCCGACCCCCGAACATCCATGATTCGCACAGTGACCGGCCACTGCCGCGGCCAATGAAGAAAAGCACGGGCAAGGTGCAAACAGACCGTACGGCGGGAAAAAGACCAACAACAGCGACTCTTGACTTCTGCACGGTGACGGGCATCTCGCTTTCCCTTCTTACCGGTGTCATCATTATTGTCGTCGCCGCCGCCGCCGCCGCCGATGAGCAGCTGTCATCACCGAACCACCGATAAAACCACCGGTGGCAGAATAAAGAAATAATGGTTATATGTATATATATATATATATATATATATATATATATGTAATACAGAACACGAGCGAGCAAAGTGTGTACAGCATGATAATGCGAACGCACAGACCCAGAGCCCCGTCTGCGCTAAGGTTACAACCAGAGAAAGAGGGCGAAAGAAGGAGAGACGCGCTACACACGGAGAAACATACTACTACAACTACAGCAAATCATAGTTTCTCCGCTTTCATACAAAATATTCTGATTGTCAACGTCAAACTACGGCAACTAAGCGTTCGTCGTGACGTGATTAAGCCACAAGAAAGCAACAACTATCGAGCAACTCTTAACAACAAACACAGATATACAACAACAACAACAACACACACCGCCGCTTTGATACATACGTAAACAGACGGCATCCGAATCCGCACACAAAGGCAAAGAAAGACTAGCAACCGTTGGAAAAAAATGATCATCTCAGAAAAAACAAACAACATCTCTAGACTAGGAGACGTTGAACGTCAATTTGCGGTAGGTTAACGTGATCGACGCGGCACGGTCGTACTACCATCATCGGCTGAAAGCTAATAGCTGCCACGCTAAAGCGATCGAGAAATCAACAACAAAGAATCCCTCCGCTCGGGCCACCCAGCTGCAACGATGAAAGCGACAGACAACCTTAAGACAAGCAGCTAGCTCCTCCAAACGCAAAGCAATTGTCGGCGCGACCCATCTCAACTAGGAACGAGAGTCGGCCGGCCGGTCATTGTAGCGACATTGTAGCGACAACATTGTGTGGATGTTCACTCTCAAAAGATCTATCCTCTATCACGGAACCAGTGAAACAACGACAACAACAACAACTTCAACAAACGATACCGTCTAACTCCGACCACCACCATCACCACCACCATCACCACCGCCACCACCCCCGCTGTTGGTTGAACCGATCACGCATAGCGAACACGACCAGTGACGACCAACGAGACGCACTGTTATTACGCATTGTTATTCTTATGCTGCCTGCTTTTGCGGTCAGCGAGTGTGTAAGCAAGCTTACGATGTCGGAGAAGTTACGACGCTGAATCGTAATCGAACGATTTAGTCGAGCTCTTCGGCAACAACGGTAGCCCGGTAGCCGGCGTGCCACTGTGCGGTCACATCCAGTTAAAAGTCAAGTCCACCCGCCATGGTGGGCTGCGTCTTCAGGTCAACGCCGACGCTGGTGGTCTTGGTAACGACGAAGAACAACTGACAGTCTGCAAGCGCGCACATATAGATCAGCCGTAATCGCCGGGGCGGAGCCTCCGCCTCCCCAGCAACGAAAAATTCAGTGTGCTTAGAGCGAGCGTTCTCTACACTCACTGAAACTTTATATACTACACTCACTAAAACTCTAATAATTATATTTTAAATTAAAATTAAACCGTTTATACACTGCATTCATTTTGGTGAAGGAGCATCAATCTGTTTGGCACCAAACGTGCTAATTGATTGATAACTATGATTAACTGCGATAGCACCTCTGCTATCGCATAGGCAGAACCAAAGACTGTGTCGCAGCGCTAAGACAACAAACACAACAACAACAACAACAGCCACAACTGGGGCGAACGACGACTTTGTGGATTATCATCGGAGAGCAAAACGACTTCTAGCAAACAGGCAAGACACCAGTCAAGACACGAAACATATCTACTCTACAGTAACTACGACCACTACGACCCTACTCGTTGAACACGGCATGTCAAACGTTTCTTGCTACGACGGTAGGTCAGTCACGTCTACGCTACTCTGTGAGCTGAAATAGAGGGAGCGAAACTCAGTTGTTCCGCCCTTGCAACCACTCGAATTCGAACGAATTTACAGCAACGCCTTGCACGCTCGGCACGCTCAACTTACAACAATATGCAAATAACTTAATATGCAAAGAAACATCGAGAGACATCATATCAGGCTAACTTATCATGACGTAGACCCGCAACCCCGTGTTGTAGGTTCGTCGCCAGTGATCACAGAGACACACACCACGCCGCAAAACTAAACGTGAATTGAAATGGGACCGTTCTCTTTCTCCCAAGAACGTCTTGACTCTGATCGTGTGTGTGTGTGTGTGTGTGCGTGTCCCTAATAATTATTTTTGTTATCAATATCGTCATGGTGCTTCTACTGACGGCGCTGCCCCAGCTTTCACTCCGACGGCAGCGGTGGCGTTTCTGGCTAGTGAAACTAAAGTTGCACGTCCGAACGTTTACAACGGACGGAATACGGTTAATTACACACACACCTGATCATTCATCACATGATTAGGGACGTCAAGGAAGTGTCAAGAAGGAAGTTAGCCAAGAAGAAAAAACGTCATTCGTCGTCATCATTCAGATTGCGGTGCTCCGATTAGCCTACCTGGGCAACATATAGTCCGTCGACGACGAACCACGCACTAGCCGCAGCTGCAGTTGAAGCAGTGAACATCACCGCGCCAAACTGTCTTTCCGTAGTCGCACGGCGTTCGAGGTCAGTCGCGCGCAGTCGAGTTCGAGTTGAGTTGTAATCGGGGTGAGTGAATGGATTCGAGTCACTTTATCACTCTCCGTCGAAAAGGCCAATGAGCTGATGCGAGCTCGCGCCGCTGTATTAACTCCTCAACACCCTCAACACGGGTAAAAGTAACCGCAAGAGTACGCACAACGACAACGACAGCTCTAGCAGCAACAATAACAACAACAAACACACCACTAATAGCAGCAACAACAACAGCAACAGCAACAAAAACAACAACGTCATGGTCATCAGCGACGACGATGAAACAGCCGCGACCTAAACAATATCGACACTACTAACAACATGACACCAACTTCTTCTGCAGCCACCGCGAGCAGGTTCGAGCGTGGCTGTCGTAGGACGACCTTCTGCAGGTCAGCATGGGTTACAGATCCTTCCTTGCTGCGCCCGATTGCTGCCGTCGGTTAACTACCACTGTTCACTGCCACGCTGTTATTCCACGGCACACCTTATATATACATATATATTGTCTTTATATGCATACAATATATACATAGGGCTTTTCGTTGTTCTGCAGCAGAAGCACTACTAGAGATCGAACTTTTACGAACTCCGCTACCAACGATGCGACTAATAAAAAAGCAAATAAAATGATATTTGCTGCTTCTGCTGGTACGCCTGCTGGAATTGTTATTGTTGTTGTTGATGGTGGTGTTGTTAGTGGTGTTGTTGTTGCTGCTGCCCTCTCTGCAGACATTCGTTGCCAATACAGGCGCAGATACACCGAGAGGCCGCAATGACAGGAGCACATTCGGTGGTCGACAATTGGACGCGGAAGTTTGGGCGGGAACTTCGTTGTGGTGGTATGCCTCTACTTGTCGCTCGCTGGCCCGGCGGTGAGCCTCGTCACATTGCGGGGGTGAGGGTGGTGGGGGTAAGTAGCCCCACGGTGGCCTCTCTCTCTCTCAGGAGAACCACAGCAGCAGCAGCAGCAGCAATAACAGCAACAACTACAACAACAGTAACAATTGTGATGCTACCGGGAGAACCACGACGACGACAACGACAACAGTAACAGCAACAATAACTTGTGCGCGCTGATGTCCTCGACGGGTAGGGCTGTCTAGCTCGACTCCTGTCCAGTTTGACTGGACTGGTTCGCATTGGGCTGTCTGGGCGAACGTAGAACAACCACAACAACAACAACAACAAGTTAAACGACAACCACCAATACTCGCATCTCCACCACGAGCGAGCAAGCGAGTAAGTATTCGTTCGTTCGGTTTGTGACGAGCGCGCCGGTGTTTCTCGGCTGCACGACTCCAAAGCGATGGACGAGAAGCGAGGGTCGTTCATTGGGCTATTGCCACTCGCCCAACGAACAACAATTTGCGCGCCTGTTTGCTAGCCTAGTCTCCGCGTTTGTCTACCCATCCACGCGTCCGTTCGTCCGTCCCTTCGTCCGTTTGTCCGTCCCGACGTTCCCGTTGCTGCTGCTCCCGCCTTTTCCCACTTCCCCCGCCCCGGCCCCCCGCCTCCGCCCCGCCCCGGCCCCCCGCCTCCGCCGCACTCCCCCAGAGTCACTCCTGTAGCTGGCGGCCGTACTGCTGCAAGCTGTTGTTGTCGTTGTTGCTGGTGGTGTTGCTGTTGTTGTTGTTGCTGCTGGTGTTGCTGTTGTTGCTGCTGGTGTTGTTGCTGCTGGTGTTGTTGTTGGTGTTGTTGTTGCTGGCGGCCCATTCAAGACTCCAAGAGCATAAAGAGCACCAGGCTCAACTAGTCCGGCAGCAGCAGCAGCGGCGCCACCGCCGTCGCCGACGTTACAGTAGCCGTTACGGCGACAGTCGTATCTGCGGCCGTGACAGCGGCCGCGGCCGCCACAGCATCGCTAATGCCGGCAGCAACGGCGGACGCTGTACCGCTAACAGCTGCATCACTAAAGGCAACGACGACGACAACAACAACGACGACAATAACACAACAACAACAACCACTACAACAACACAATAACGACAACACCGACCACAAGAATGATACAACAACAACAACTACATCAACCACGACAATCACACAACGACAGCAACCACATCCAACAACCGTTGCGTTATTTGTTGACAGAGTACGCGTAATGCAAATAACAAAGGAACATACAGACAGACTACTTTTTCATCAGTTACTTTTTCTACGGCCAACTGCTAGTATTATTACCACGACCGGAGCCAGGACAGTTGTTAACGTTAACGTAAGCGTCGAACGAACTAGATCTTACGGTGGCTCGCTCTTTTGGGAAACGCTGGAGAGCAAACAAAATGAGAGGAGTGGGGACAGAGGAAATATACGTATACATATATATATATATATATATACGTATACATATATATATATATATATATATATATATATATATATATATATATATATAGATATATAAAGAGGGAGAGAGAGAGAACTAGCAGGAGAGGGGAGGGAAGAGAGATGATGGTACGGCCTGGCAAA
The DNA here is from genome assembly GCA_003439945.1 of Dermanyssus gallinae. Classification (NCBI taxonomy): domain Eukaryota; kingdom Metazoa; phylum Arthropoda; class Arachnida; order Mesostigmata; family Dermanyssidae; genus Dermanyssus; species Dermanyssus gallinae. The sequence goes on from QVRM01002688.1 coordinate 110,767, forward strand.
ACAGCGCGATTGAGAGACAGCGTGTGGGTGGCGCTGCTGTTAAGAGGCGACATCAAGGGTAATACAGCCCCCGTTGTGGGTTGGGCGGGCTGGAGAGTAGAGATTGGATGGGGACGAAACCGACAAAAGGATACCGGTGGTTGAGCACCAGCACCAGCAATAACGACAACGACAACAACACCAACACCAACAACAACAGCAACAGCAACGACCACCACACTAACACCAGCCGCAGCAACAATATCAGTGACAACAGGGACACTACAATAACAGTAGCTGCATCAGCAATACGAGTAGCAGCAGCATCAACAATAACAACAATTACAACAGTTACGACTCGTGTGGGTAGAAGCACCACCGATGATTGCACGAGGACCTTTAGAGAGGTGGTCTCCTACCGCTTCAAGCGGCCAATTGGCCCGACAGTGGGTGAGTGAGCATAACGATATGAAATGAGACCTCAATGAATGAACGTTTTTGAGGCTTCAATGTGCCGACTCGTGTGTCTCTCGTACAGCTCACGGAAGGGCCAAGAGCCACCATGCCGTGCCGGGGGTAGCCAGTGGGACAGGGGATGACATAGCGGGGGTGCAGGCCACACTCCTGCCACTCTACGCTATTGCTGCTAGGCCGCTGGAGTACGCCTGGAAACTGAACCTATTTGGCTTGGATTCAATCGATCGAAAAGACAGACAAACAGATCGGTTCCAGTTGGTCTGCATTTTTTTTTTCGTTGCTTTATTGATGCTTGGGTTTTGTTATTTTTTCTGCCTTTTTGCTTAGCTACTTGTACACATCCAACCACTTGTGGTTGCTGTTATATGAATAAACTTGATCTAGTTAAAATAGTCAGAGGCTAACAACAACAACTCCAACAACAACAACCCCAACACCAACGTGCGGATCGTGATGCTCCGCAGTTTGACGGCAATGTGTCTGATTCGACGAATGTTGATGATGATGTGCTGCCCTGAACGCGTTGACCGTTATAACGGTGCGTTCCGCATGTCGGTCAGCAACTCGTCAGCCAGGCATGGCCACGCGCCCAGACTGAGACTCACACACACATCTACACATACAAAAACACACACACACACACATCTACACATCCATAAACACACACACACACATATACACATCCATAAACACACACACACACACACAAGCCTAAATAAATATACATTCATGCTCAGCATACTCCAGAAAAAAGAAACAAGAACAAACTCGTTGCCCGTCAAGTTAAGGCGGCTGCGGTCCAACAACGCAACCCACACAAACAGTCCGACACACCGTCAACATCAAAGACCGGCGAAGAGGAAGCAACGCAGCCAAGAGGACGAACCTAGCAAAAGAGGGGAGACACACGACGAAATGCGCACGTAGTAATACACAAGCAGACGGCAAAAAAGAACGAGCTGCTCCGAGATCGAACCGATCAACCGAGCTGCTAGTTCTTACCTGGTCTCTCTTTTGCTAGCCCTGCCACCCCCGCGTTCGCGACAGGCGACCACGAGAACACCTCCCATCCATCCACCCGACGGCGACCGAACAGTAGGCGTCGCATGCTAACACAGTAGTTTCAATTATTATTATTATTATTATTATTATTGTTATTATTTTTAAAACCTAGGTTGGATAAAATGATTAACATATACATCAGACACAACTAATGCTTCGCTTCGTACGTCATTGGGTCTTCTCTCATCGTGCTAGTTCAGCTATTGACTGAACTGCAGGACATGCTGCGTAACACAGTTTCGAATGGCTCTATCGGTCAATGGGTGGTGGTTTTTCAGTCAATGACCACCACCACCACTTCTATCCATCCACCGATAGAGCCACAATCATGCATCTACCTATCTATCTAGCTATCTCGTTAGCTCGCTAGCAGCATCATCATCATCATCAAAATCGTGATCATCACCAACCATCGTTACGAAACGTAGTCGAAACGAGTGTTGCATCTTATGCTGATCGCGCTTGCTTCGACTTGGATGGAGAGTGAAGTGCTCTCCTGCTGCGATCGAGGGTAGTTCCCCGACAACGTCACAAGGCAAGGTCGTCATCATCATCAACATCACCACCACCACCACCGCCATCATCATCATTACCGTATTTACCGTCATCATCATCATCATACAAATACGCTGCCGGCTAACTAGCTGACAACACACAAGATGACCACCCCCCCCCCCCCCCCCCACATACACACACACACACCAGGACCAGCTCCTGTCATCGTTGATGCGATATTCGGCGACGACATGTCAAAGCAATGCGTGTTGTTGTTGTTGATGTTGTTGCTAGCCTCGTCAGCAACCATGTTGTTATGCCAACACATCGAACTCCCGGCGCGCGGAGTCTAAGGGACGGCAACATATATATATATATATATATATATATGTTAGTAGGTGTATAGCGGAATCCGTTTCGCTGTGCCAAAACTGCCAATGCTGTGCATTTTTCAACGACGAGTGAACGAGCGCGCGTGTCGTCACGGGCTACCTCTACCATACGCGGTACGGTCAGGTAGTAGCCCGGTCGGTCATAGCCGGCCTACGGATGAAGCGGCATTCATTCACCGCTTGAACTCTGGTCCTCTCCCTCCATCACACCCCCTTGTTAGCAGTGGCATTGCGGTGTAGGACATTGTGTATGGCCAGATTGGACACAATTGTAGTTGTGAACCATCCGAGAGCCATACGACACAGCATCAGCATCAGTAACAACAGTTAGAAAAACAGGAAGCTAGGCAGTAAACGATGACGACGCGGCAAATCAATTGCGAAGATTAGGAGGTTAGAAGGAGCTAGAGATACCGTGTGGTGAGATATGGAGGCAGATTATAGGCAGAGAGTGTGCAGCAACAAGACGCAACAAGAAGACAATCACGAAGAAGAAGAAGAACAAGAAGAAAACGAATGAGAAAGAAACTTAACAAAGGTACCGAGTACCCCAACCAATTGTGCAACTATAAATTCCGCCGCCTCGTAAAGCGCGTTCTCGGGCCAAGGTCTCCTTCAGTTTGCGTCCGCCACAAAGGGTGCTTTTAGCATTCCTTTTTCCACTTTCCTCTCCATAATAGGTATATGATCGAAACGTTGCCAAAGGAAACGATCGTATATCTTACACCGGCAACATATATCAGGCACATAAAGCACATGACTTGCAAAATCTACATGCGTAGGCTGTGTTTGATTTAACCTGTTCGTTGTGTTCCCTTCAGCGAGATTTGCTTGTTGTTATTGTTGTTGTTGTGGCTAAACGCCAGAACGATTAATAGGCGGGTGATTATGAAGCTAAATATATATGTATGTAAAACTATGGGTTGCTTGCGGGCCAAGCGTTATCCATAGTTACTTGTCACCACTGCCCAGTAAACACAACATAAACGCTTGGAATACACGGCAGTTATTATTATTAATATGTTTTGAAAAATCAAATTTTTCTCAAAAGCAGGACAGTGCAGGTGCAGTACTACGAACAGCTTGACATCAAGATTATCGAACTAACGATAACCTCGCTGGTCTTTCCAGTCCCTGACACTCAATGAGCCCCCTTTTCCCGCTTTCCTAACGAACTTCAATCCCTTTCGACGACACGTGGCCTTAAGTCATAGCCAACAAACCTATACCGGCCTTATATATATATATATATATATGTCGATTCCCTGAATAATTCCCTGCTGGTTGTAGTATATATATATAGACGCTGTAAAAGCACAATACACATGTGCACTTGTTGTCCATACATGCCAACTGTACCGACTGTACATCGGACAACTTATATATATATATATATATATATATATGTTTGTGTGTGTGGGCCTACCTGGCCAGTGATGTCCTACTTTCTCTCTTCTACCGCCGTTAGCCTCACCCGAGCATCTCGGTAAATCCTTCGAAATTACAACGAACTAGTAGAAGGGAATCGGGTACAAATCGAATTGTACCAGTGCATCCGTGAATGACTCCCACGTGGTTAATCAAACGAATAAAGAAATCACCAATAAGTGGATGACTGTATTTGCCTCCCCCCCCCCAAGGAGAAGAAAACACAGCTTCCTTAGCCTTGTCCTTATCCTACCGTATCCAGCCCTTTGTAGTAAATTATCCTGATTTGTTTTCCTTCTCTTAGTTCGTTTCTGTTTCCTTACCTAATCGTCGTTGAATTACTACTACTCACACGTTCTCCTTGGTTCTGAACCCTCTCATACCCCTTCTTGCTCGCCCCCCCTATTTTTCCTTTTTCTTTTTATTGCACTTACAACTGTGAATTCTGGCTGCCTCTTACGCGCGCGCTCTCTCTCTCTATGCCTAGCTTCGTGCGTGCGTGGTATCTTGCTATTCTCTGAGCCAACTAACCTGTCGAACAAAAAACGAAGAAAGTAAATTTTCTCGGGAGCAGGAGAAGGAGGGTATTTGGGGTAACAAACACCGTGTCTGCAGGTGGCCGATCGCCCAATCGCCCGCCCGATCTACTAGTGTGAGTCAGCGTCTGTGTGCCAATCACCAAGCTTCCACAACTCTTCCACTGCATGAGACGATCCAACCTATCTGCTGCCTTCGTCCGCGCTGCGAGGGTGCCGCCGAAGCTTGCAGCAGTACCAGCAGCAGCAGCAGCAATTGTCAGGAAGCGTACCACATACAGCACTCCTAGGTGCGAGCAAAAATCACCTGCATCACTTGCATCGACGTTGCAGGTAACGTGACCAATGTGTGTGTAGCCTCTCCGTGTAAAATTGCCTAATACAAACACACACACACACACCAAAACACTTACACATATATTTTCTCGTACATGGTCTGTAATTTGAACGTTTGAGCTGCGAAGCGGCAGCACTGCTAGCGATGCGAACGTGACTTCGGCACTAGGCCAGCTAAAGGTGGCTGGCCGCTAACACACTAGTGTCAGCTGGGTGTTCTAGTTATTGTATTAAAAATACATAAAGAAAACGAACGAAAAATACATAAACAACAAAACAAGTGCCAGAGACGGTGCATCCACAGCACCCCCTGCGTCTACTTGTCGTTCGATCGACTAGAACGAGGCGGCCGATCGACACACGGCGAGGCCTCCTGCTTCGTTCCACAAAACACCCCCACGCCCTTACCACAAGACCGCAGTCCCCCAGGCCTTCACCACAAAACCGCATCCCCTCCCTCCCTCCCCCGTGACAGTATCTAGCACTTTGGAATTTGATATATCCGTGTCACCTGATAGCCTGATTTCTTTTCCTATGTCTGTTATTTGCCCACTCGTTTCTGGCTCTTCCTTTTCCACTTTCCTCCTGCTCCACGTTTCTTCACTTCTTCACTCCCACCAGCACTTCCGCCCTGTTCGTCGTTGGCCTTTTGTTTTTATTTTTCTTCTGCGCTAATTGCAATTTGAATTTTAATAAACCAACAACAACTACATCTTGTCGTGCGTAACCACAACCAACCACGCACCAGTTTGTGCCAAGCAGGTTCTCCGGTGAAAAAACAGTACCGGTAGCTAAAAACAATACTGTAACCTCCATCCGTTGATCCTATGAGAAAATATTTCACGCCTAGCGCAGCTATAAGAAAGGATATGCCAGGAGTAGGAACAAAAGAAAAAGAGCCGCACAGGCAAATACTTCTGCCACAGCAATAATAGCCGTTTGGACACAACGAGATATTTGTTTGTCAATGAAAGTATAGCAACAAAATAGATGATTAAAGTCGATATTTCAACCTTAATGCATTGTCCTCTTTTTTAATCGCAACCCGCAATCGTATATACGCAAATGATTCCAAATAATGTTCCAAAATGTTTCGAGGCCAAGTTCCACATAACTAACAGACGAAAAAAATGACTAGGACCGATATGTCCTCTAATAGCCAAGCTGGGCAGATAATGTGCATGCTATGTGAAACAGCGTTCCGTGAAGGCAGCCGTCGATTTACGCACATATCGAAATAGAGCACTCATTGTGCGTCCTATTGGTAGTCGTAGAATTCGTATCAGTTTTTGGCTCGTGAGGGTCGTGTAAATGGTATAGATAAGCCGGGTGTAATATATATATATATATACGCAATAAAGGCATACACTCGGCACTTTTTTATCAAATCAGGAAGGTCCTCACGATAATCTAGGCTAGCTGGTCAGGGTAACCGCTGTGGCCGATGGGTTGATTTCAGATAACGAATAGCACGTACTATTTCGCCGGAGTCCTTCAAGTCATAATACGAACAATCAGAAGTTTATAGAACGACAATAGTACTAGTCCGTTATCGTACGAGCAAGTTATCGTATTAATGACGCAGTGTACAAACAATTAAAACAACAAAAAAAATCTCCGGACAGGGCAAGCTCCACAGCGATGGGTGGGTGCTGGTCAATTGTGCAATTGTGAATCAGCTTCAATAATGCGAGGGATCTGTTTCATCGCGGCTAAATATATATATATATATATATATATATATATATATATATATATATATATATATATATATATATATATATATATATATATATATATATATATATATATATATATAATCTTGTTGTAAGCAAGTAATCGCATAAGCAAGCTGACGGCTGTATTAGCCGAGAGGTTGCCTCGGTGAACAGAGAGGTCCGTCGCTAAAAACAAACGCTGAAGTTGAAAGTTGACTCACGAACAGCCACAGGGGCGCACGGACGCCGGAAGACAAAGCGGCGGCGGCCTCTCTGAAGTGTTCCGCCTGCGTACAGCCTTTGGTCGGCGTTCTCAGCTGCGCAGCGTGACTTTTGCGTGTCTGTGCCTGGGTTTGCCACTGTTGGTCGTCGCTGGCGCTCTCGAGCTCCGCGCCGCGGATAAACGTGACAAGCGTTAAGGGAACAAAGGTCGACGAACTCTTTTTCTTCTTCTGATGATGAGGCGGCACTTTTGCAACAGCAACAGAAGCAGCAACAGCAGCAAAACAGCCCCTCCCCAAACGCACACACATCGTTTTACAAATAATATCTACCAGCTATACTAAAAGAGAGTCAGAGTACTACTAAGTAGTTTAAACACTACGACTAACTGACTCGTACAGTAAAATCGAAGTAGTTATTTTAGTGGTCACGGGACCTCGGGAAGACGGTTTGTTCTAAATGTTGGCGGATTAGGAGTATGATGAATAACAGTGAGAGCAGCTCACTCATGATCACTTAGTTCAAACCGCCGCAGTCGTGGTGTGGCTGTTAGTAATAATAGGTTTTTTTTCTATTTGTTTATTTATTTGTCATTCCTCCTCCTTTGAAGAAGGATAGGAATACAGTCGTACAACATATATGTATATATATATATATATATATATATATATGTTTGTGTGCGTGTAAAAACCTATACAATGTGGCTCGCGTTCGCTGGGCGATGGGTGGTGGTGACCGACAATATTGAGAGATAGATAGATAGATAGAAATAGTGTTATCAAAACACTATTGAAGGCAGAGCTACTGAGCAGAGCAGCACGATCAGTTGTACCGCGCGCGCCGACCGACATAATGGCACCGTGGTAAAATTCAACACCCAGCAGCAGCAGCAGCAGCAGCAATGTCAGCACAATACTAAACGAAGGTAGCAGCTGCAATTATAACAACATCAACAACAGGACATCAAGGGTTGGCGTTTTAAGTGGCCACTTGCTACCTGTCCAACGATTCAGTAAAAATGGACTCTTGCCCACTCGTTCAGCTCTTTTTCTCTCTCGCTCTCTCTCTTCGTTTGCGTCCTACAAGCGTGCGCATTATTCATGATAGATGTGGTTCGGCAAACAGCTAACTGTGCCTATTTGTCTCTTGCATAAACCTTATATATATATATATATATATATATTGCCTGCTCTCTACCTCTCATATATATATATATATATATATATATATATATATATATAGTATTCCGCCCTGTCTCTACCTCTCAGTTCGCCTAGCAGCACAATGTGCTTAAACGTCAAGCGGCGGAGCTTAAAATTCCATTGAGCTTCCTTCTCCAATCTCGCCCGCATCGACACTGGCACTCACTGGCAAGCACAACGCTGTGGCGGTGGCTTGCCTCGCGTGTCATTTCCGACAGCTGATAAAGATGGCAGGTGGTCCACGATTCCAGTGTATCCTTCCGTACCATCCTATCGGAAGACGTACAGGACTAATATTATTACTACTACTACTACTACTACTACTACTATGGCTATCATCGCCGTTATCATCATGGTGCAGTCCCTTTCAGCAGTGCGGCAGTGTATGCATGTGGTGGCCCCAACATTTTCCAGCACGACGAGATAGGATACACTGTAGGAAAAGACACTGTCATAGCCATCCAGAGGTGAAGCCGGCAGATGAAGAAATAGAAGGAAGGGTCGAAATCGGAATCAGTTGATAATCAAAGCAAAATGCAGACTTTCTGTCTATATTTGTAGCTTTTTTGTGTGTAATGAGTATATGACTATGGCCCATAATTACTGCGCTCGACCGAGTTAAAGCTCATATTAGAAACTGGGAGGTGATTGGGGGTTGTGGGGGGTGTAGCCAAGGACGAGCAAAAACATCAGACCGTACAACTGTGTGTGTGCTGCTTAAGAATTGTAGCTACTGTTGTTGTCGTCGTCGTCATCGTCTAAGTCGTCCTCCTGCTGCTTGAAGTCGAACGATACCTGTATATCACGCTTCGCTACTAATTTACCACTCCCAGGCAATCCAGTACCTACGAAAACGTCGCGACGAGCAACATCGCGCAACAGCAGGCGGTCACGCAACTTATTTTCATGTCCTCTTTACACCTGTACTTAGCGCACACATATAAATATATATATATATATATATATATATATATATATATATATATATATAAATATCTATATACACCTGCTAACGGGCATCACACCGCCATAGTTCCCCCTTCCGAGATACGACGGCTGCCAGGGCAGTTGTTCCGGACAGAGTCCGCCATGCGGGCCGACCAACCGCTTACCGTGAGAGTGTGCGACACTAGCTACTTCCGCGAAAAGTACCACGGCAGACTCGCTCCGCGTTCGAGTGTCAATTCTCACGCAACAAACCGCCGCTCACTCGAGCAGCAGCAGCGGCAGCAGCAGCAGCAATAATAGCAACAATAACAATAGCAACAAGAACAATAGCAACAATAACAAGAACAACACTCAGTTGCGATCCACCCAGCAGAACAGCGGCGGCGGCTGCGGAAGAGGTCGAAGAGGCGAAAACAAAAATCAATCGGTCCAGCGGAACAGTGGACTCTTATCCCTCTCCTGAAGGCACACGCACACATAGACAGGCATGCCAACAAAGAACAGGATTTACTGTCGCGCTTTACTGCGGCATTAGTAGCACTGACCGCCTAAAGAGCACTAAACAGACACACAGCAAGAAAAACGCAATATAAAAACAAATACGCGCACCTACACAAAGTACACACACATTATACACATATATATATATATATATATATATATATATATATATATATAAACACAAACAGTATATATATATATATATTTTTTTTTTTTAAGGCAGTAATCAGTATTTATTAAGAATACATATATATATATATATATATATATATATATACATATATATTCACCCATACACCTCCCTATACGCATTGGATACAAACAAGACGTCACCAACAACGTCACTCATTAACAACAAATACAACAACAACAATAAGAAAATCAATGCAAAAGAAAATAACTGTATTTCCGTGCAACCAATGTTCGCTAAGGCCTTATTTTCTCCTCGACGACCGCGACGAACAAAAAAGCTCGATCGAAAACGAAAAACGCCGACTACCTAAGCGTGCCAAAAACTTGACCACAAGCTATACCAACACGAAATACTACCGGTACGGAGATCTCTCTTTTCCTTCTTGTTCCTGCGTTACTCCCTTCCTCTCTCTCTCTCTCTCTCTCTATATATATATATATATATATATATGTTTATATATATTTTTTCTTTACTTCTCTCTATACGCTCGTGGACCCACACTGAGCAGCAAACAGTCTTGCGTGCCTTGAGCACACCGTGGCCGTTGGCGCCGTCCGTCTACGCGCGCGGCGCTGTTGGAAAGACGCCGTCAAAAACGCACGGGGCGCAACCTTTCATTGGTGATGAGTTTGGGTCGTCCGGCGGTACTGCTGCTGCAGCCCCCGACACCCGCGGCGTCGTGCCATCTCAAGCGCGACGCCAGCCCATGTATCTGAGCGTCCGAGAATCCGTAGGTGGTACTTAATCGGCTCCTGTTGCTTGCTTACTTACCTAACAACAACAGCAACCACACCAACACGGCCTACTCGATTGTATGTATATATATATATATATATATATATATATATATATATGTGTATATTATATATGTATATGTATATATATATATATATATATATATATATATATATACCATAGAAGCGCTATTTTGCTATTAGTTAGTGTTGCTAAGGGAAGCAGCTCTCGCCTGACGCGCCGGCTGTGGTGGTCAGCCGCGTGAATTCCCCCGCGGTCGCCGCCGCCACCGCCGCTGCTATAGCAAATACAAATAGTAGCGTTGGACGCTGGCGTGACGCTGCTTGACTAGCCTCGACGCCAAGACGAGACAGCAGCCTCATTAGTTATGTGCTGGTTAGGTCATTGGTGTGGTGGATAGTGTGGATTTGGCTGAATTGGCTGCTTAGTCGGTCCTAGATACATTGATGGGGGGTAGAAACGTAGAAACGTAGATAGGCAGGCGGTGAAGAGGTCGATACAGCATAGACGACAGAGAGACAGCGACGTCGCTGCGAGCCACCGTTCGAGGTCTATCGGTCTATCTGACTCTTGTGTCTCGCTGCTTGCTCGTGATCGACCGTGCCATCGACTCGAATCCAACGAAGCATAGGAACGGCCAATAATCGAATAAACAACAAGGAGAGCAAATCAGTAGTAGGAACAACAATAACAACAACAGCAACAACAACAACAACAACAACAACAAAACCCGAACACGAAGCTGAGGAGAAGACTGACCCGACAAGGGGCCGGTAGTGTCGTGGTGGTGATGGCCGACTGAGGGCGGCGAGCGAACTTAACTGAGGTTAACTGAGGTTAGATTTACACGGCAGTAAAAGCTATACGGCAGGCAGATGCGAACGCCAGCGAGCACGAATAAGTGCTCGGTCGCGTTCAAACAGCAACAACAACAACGGAAACAACAACAGCAACAACAACAACACTTACACGAGGATGAAGTCAATGCTAGCAGCAACAATGACCACAACGAGATCAATACGATAAAACCCTGAGTCGATGCATTGCGTGCAATCAAAAATATACAAAGGGCAAAACCCCGAGATAGAGAGAGAGGGAGACAGAGAGTTGATTGGACAATGTAACTCTGCATTTGTGGGGTACGGCTATGGATACCTTTAGCAGTAATGTTTCGCCCTATTCACGCACTAACACACACACACATATATATACATCTGCTATTTTCGGTAGACGTTTACGTTCTAGAACGCACACAAGAAGTAAGCTCAAAGAGAGCATATACGGCAAGATATATGTTTATAATCTAATGCGGGCAAAATGCTTCCTCCAGTTAATATCCCGGCACGACAGCGAATACAGCAGCGACCTTCTCCGAAGACCCGAACATAGACAATTAAGCGTCAGCTACTTAGTGCATACTGCACGCAGAACTGAGGCAAGTGCATCGAAAATAATGCTCCTCGTGGAATTCACGGCATGAACACACAAGGTGGTTATTGCCATATTATTATACGATATACCTGTTTATACCAAAGATATAGAAAATACGGCTCACATATCTATTTCCTGTAAAAAAAAAGCGAGCGGGAGAGGGAGAGAAAGGCATATATAAGCGGACCAGAAATGATCCTCTGCTCCACAAATAGTCCAGTAAACGCGCTCTCGTCTCCGCATGAATGTAGGTTAGACGTAGCGTGTCAAAATGCTATCTACTTAATGCGTAAGGCTTTTTTCGTACGTTTGTAATGCAAAGGGTTCGAGAACAGCAGCCGCCATTAACACCAGCATTATCACATCAACAAACGGTCGTAGCAGAAGCTGTAGCAATCGCATCAACTCGTCTGGCCTGAAAGAAGAAATGCAATCTTTCTGTCTCTCTGGGTGAGACTGTTTTTAATTAGCAAATTTAAATTTACTATAGCGTTAATTGCTATAGCGGCGATCCAGAATCAGCGTCGATGATGACACAGGCAACACAGCCCAACTGAACCTGGCCGACTGTTGTGACGAAAGCCACCTGCAAAGTATGTTTTTATTGTTTTCTTGTTGTTGTTGTTGTTGTTGTTGCTATCGTTGTTCCTGTTGTTGCTGTCATTCTTGTCCCCATTCCCATTGTTCCAATTGAAGATGATAATGATGGTGGTGATGGTGGTGGTAACGGTGCCGGGATGCTCGAATGGTGCGCTTGTGCTGTCCTTTGAGACGTGGAAGACAAGCTCAACAGGCATTGTGTAAAGAGTTAGTTGACAAGTATGACACGTTTTAGCAAAAGGGGCTTCGTTGCGACGCCGCCAAAGCTCGGTCAGAAGGGTCGACGCCGCGAAGAAAGATGGCCGCTTTGCGTCATCTCTAGCAGTCGAAACAGTCTCATTTGGCCTTGTCGTCGAGCCTTAGCTAGCCGTCGAGTATCGTCGACGGTGTCATCATCATCATCATCATCATCGTCATCGTCAGAACCATAATCGTCGTATGATCCTGATCAAGTTTGGCTATTTCTTCTCTTCCCGTCTCTCGGCCACCGTCACGCGGGCCAAGTACGGGCTCTGTCGTATTGAAGAGACCCTCAACAAGTTCTCAGGATGTACGTAGTGTGATAGAAGGCGCACGACGACGAAGCAGTACCACTAGGCAGTGGTGGAAGTGGGAGGCATAATCATCGAAATCACATCGATCTCTATTGACGGCACTCGCAGTAGCAGGAGCGGCGCTGAGGCCGGTGGTGGTGGTGACTTGACAAGAAAAGCGCGCTCAAGCACTCGTTTGCTTGCTTGGTAAGCGCGCGCTCTCCCTCTCTCTCTCTCTCTCTCTATCTCTCTCTCTATATATATATATATATATAATTTTTTAGGTACTCTGATATCTCAGCCAAACAGCAGAGTGTACTCCTGAGCGTCGTCGTCGTCGTTAAGCCAGTCGATTTCTCGGTAGAGAGAGAAAGAGGGAGAAAGACAGGAAGAAGAGACTAAGAGACCCTCAAGCTCTTCCAAGCCGCCGAAGGTAACCTAAGAGGAATGGATGGAGGATTTTCAGGAATGCTGACAAGGCCTCTATCTCTCTCGTTCAGTCGCTATTGAGCGGCTGGCGCAAAACAGCAGTGAGGGCATTGGGCGCTCTGAAATTGCTGGGGGTGGCGCGAACTAACTCGTGTATGTAGTGTATATGTGGGAGTGGTAAGAGGAGAGGCAGGTAAGAGAGAGGTAGATAGGGGGGGGTCTAGTAGAAGGTTCCCGTTGACCTCCTCGTCAGCCGTTGCTTGGTCAGCCACTGCACATGCAAAGAGATTGCCTGATCCGGTAAGAAATATTGATGCCCTCTCTCAAACGAAAGCTGTATGGATCAGTCCAGGTGGGCCAGAAGCAATAGCAGTTGGCCAAAGCAGCAGGCTTAACGCCGCTGTCGTCGCGGCACGCACGCCGCCGAGAAGGGTAAGAAAGGACAAACGAGCAGAACAAGGGAACAACATGGTAGTGACAGTAGTGCGCCTAGGTAACCACATGCCACGACGAGGGACGTCTGCAAGGACGCCCAAACTTAGTCAGAATCACCCCTCGACGCTCATCATCGGTGGCTAAGAAGCCTAGGCCATAGCCGCTCTCTTCTTCAGGGTTCTCCCTCTCTCTCACTCTCTTTATATTTTCGTTGGGCTTTGACTGTAAAGGAAAACGGATGAATGGCTAGGAGGGAAACGATCGTCTTGCTATATATATATATATATATATATATATATATATATATATGTATATACAGACAACGATCACTGAAGAGATCACGACGCCAAAGGTAGGAAAACAACAATATCACAGACGCAGCGAACGCAGTCGCATTGCAATGCAAGTCAGTGTCGTAGTTTTGTCCCAATTCCTTTTTTTCTGCAGGTTCGCCGAAATGAGACCGGTGCTATGCCGCCTCTGCGCCTTCGAGGCGGACGCGTCTCCATCATCACTGTCATGGTAGATAAAGTGGTAAGTGTTGTAGTATTGTTAGTACCTCCTGCAGCCCCTCTGTCGTCTACACAGAAAAGTCTACGACCCCCACCGCCAACCAGTATCGGCGTCGCACAACAATCACTTGCTCATAGCTTCACAGGACCGTTCTGCAGCATTCTCGTTCTCCTACTCGGTGGTTGTCTACGTGTCTCATATGTATGTAGATGCGATCAACGTTTTACGCTAGGCCAGGTCTATTCAGAGCCTCGCACAGACAGGCGCTCAAGGTGACGCAGGCCGATAGATCGGCAGGCCAGCCCTGAGCCAGGCTGGCAGAGAGGTCTTAAGAAGGCCAACGTCCTTGAACTGACGCGTGCACGTCCTTCGTTTCGTTCGATCCTTAAAGGATTATTTCTATTTGTAGGCAGTACTTGGCGCTTCACTATTTCTCTTCCGCTCTAGACAAGCAAGCCGTGCAGATCGCCGGCATCATGCAGATGAAGGCGGGGAAACCCGCTGGGAATGGCCACCGGCTGCATTTCCCACTGCTTCCTCCTTATCCTCCTCCATCCCCATTAGCCCTATAATACACCTGTGCACAGCTTTTTTGCGAGCGCGTTGGCAGATTTGTCTGATTCCGTCAATAGAGCAACTCAGACTTCAATTGCCTCAAAACAAATGCCCAGTCCACACACCGCCCAACTCCCCCCTCCCATATATATATATATATATATATATGTATCATACTTCACCGCTAAAAGCCTCATCACTTCTGCAAACCTATCTTGGCAAAAGAGAACGAGCGACGGCAGCAGCGGCTACAATCTAGGCAGCCGAAAAACGGCACTGAAGCAGCGTCTCAAAAGGTGGAAATAAATATTTTGATTTCGCTTCGCTACTCCTGTTGTCGCTGCTGCTGCCAGATCATGCTCTGCGATCCCGTCACGTTCTAAGATCTCGTCATGTTCGATCAGCGTGCACACGATGAGGTCTAATTAGTGCTGACTAATACTAAAGCCACAGTGGCGGAAAACATATTGAGCGGCTGCAGCTGCGCTCAGAATGTTAAAAACGTAACTCATTTTCTCGACAATGGCAGAAACAATCATCGATTTTTCTTGCGCTTTTTGTGCCAGTAGGTATAATATATATATATATGTATATATATATATATATATATATATAGTGTTGTTAGTTGTAGTGTTATTGTTGTATCAGTAAGTAGCAGAAGTTAATGGCAGATGCTGTAGTTAATAAGGGTTGCTGTAGTTAAGAGAAGTCGCTCTGCGGTAGTAGAATATATATTAGAAGAGAAGAAGAAGAAGAAGAACAACAACCACAATAACAAGAAGAAGGAGAAGGAGGAGAACGAATAGCGGCTTCCTTACCATAGAATGAGCTTGCTCTTGCAAAGAGGGCCGCCTTGAGCTCGAATACGGGGTGTCGATGATACCGACGACGACGACGACGACGAACACTCTGGCAATCCTAGCTCAGCACGCTCCAACTGTCCGGGTCTGCTGCGATGTTCAGGAGCGAGTGCAGTCGTAACCTCGGGCTCGTCGAGCTGACATTGCTGGCCGTCCTGCACTTCGGGGTAATAATCTTGACTGTGCAGGTCGTCGCTATGGCTGTTGTTGTTGTTGGTGCTGCTGTTGTTGTTGCGGTTGTTACTGCTGCTGCTGCTGTTGTTGTTGTTGTTGTTGTTGCTTCTTCTTGGCTTGTTACTGTCGTTGCTGCTGTTGTTGTTGTTGTTGTTGCTGCTGTTATCGTCGTTGAGATGTTCTTCCCAGTGGCCCTCCATCTAGCCATTTTTGGAACAGGCTACGAGCATTCCCGCAGCAGCACCAGCAGGAGCCAACAAAGACAGACGACTTGTCGGCATCCTACAGATGCAGGAACAAAACGAGAATCTACTGCGCGGACGGCCGTGTGTCGGATGCTGTCTCAGCAACGATCAGAGTGGCGTCGTAGTTGTAGCAGTAGTAGCTAGTACAAGTCGTCAAGCAGAAGCAGAATAAGAAAACGTCGAAAGTCGAATGAAACTGTTGCAGCAGTCGATGTCGTCGTAATGGTTGTCTTTGATCATCTACAAGTTGAGGTAGGTCGTCGTACAAAGACGTATAGTAGTAGCTGGGGTAGGTGATAGGCATTGGGTGAGAAGTTCATCGTCATTTGTGAACTATCATCTTAACGATTCATTTTCATCGTCGTCATCGTCGTTGTTGTCGTCAACAGTACCACCACCACCACTACCATCACCACCACCACCACAAACAGAAGCATCATCATCATCATCATCAGCGCCTCATCGTTACGCTATCGGGTGAGTCAGTTAAATAATGAATCAATGATTCAATCAATCAGTTGTGAGTCAGTAGTAGTAGTAGTAGTAAGTAGGAGACGGTTAGCAACCCCTACTGCATCCGCGGTATGCGTATGCATATTCAAGTACACCATCCACACTGTGCAACCAGGCTCGCAGACACACCGGCGTCGATCTCACACGTTCGCTTGCCACATACAGTCAGTTGCAGCTTTTGCTGCCCGTTGGAGAAGAAGATGCAGAAGAATGAGCAGCATTTCCGTTTTCCGTTCCAACATCACCTCACCTCACCTCACCTCAACATCTCGCGCCCTGGTCTCACTTCATTCAGTCAAGCAGTCATTCATTCATTCAGCTTTCAGCCATCCAGCCACCATGCGTTCCACGTAAAGAACAGCATGAAACACAGCAACATCAGCGACACCTGTCAGTAGTTACCACCGACGCGTAACTCTCGGTCACCTTACCTGCAAAGCCAACCAAAAAAAAAGGCGAACCGCAGTGAGTTAGTACTTATTGGCCATTAACGCCATATATATATATATATATATATATATATATATATATATATATATATATATATATAGTAATTGATAAATGATGGGCAAAACTAAATATAAAGCAGGATACTTGGTGAATGACCAGGCTTTGTATTGCCAGTGTATTCCGCACGCTGCGAATTAAACTTCCACTCCGAAGTAGTTTTCGTGCTGCTGTTCAACTCTCAGTTATTGAAGTGCGGCAAGCCGAAGCTGGTAATAATCAGCTATAGCCGAAAAAAACATCTATTTCTAGATAAGTAGTGCTGCAATAATATATATATATATACATATGCATAATTATATTTATATATACATATATGTATGTATATATATGTATATATATATATATATATATATATATATATATATATATATATATATATATATAAATATAATTATGCATATGTATATATATAGGTATATATATATATATATATATATATATATATATATATATTTATATATCCTCGTGTTTTAATCGAAATGTTTGCACAACTGGCACTCCATTTCGGCCTCACCACTGCCCCGTGCCCAGTCGATGTAAACAGGAGCAACATGTCGATGACTACGGGCATCGACGCGATCTACGTGACTCGATGAGGAATCGATTCTCTTAAGAAATCTCCTACACTGACATCGATGCCATCGATTGCGGCCGGCCAGCGAGCCAGATAGCGACCGTGAGACGGCCAATGTAATGTGACGAGAATGATTGAGTCTGCCAACAAGTGCCAGTAGTATAAGTAGTCGGGGTTCGAGATCAGCTGAACGTTGAACAACATCAACAACAACGTATCGTACGCGGTACGATAGTTGCGGCAACGCGCTACGAAGACTATACGAGATACGATGCGTACGTAGGTGTTCCTCAACTACACACGGACATATGGGCGCCCCACGCCCGTGTCTCCGGGGCACCTAGACACGGCAACCCCACTCCCCCCCCCCCCCCCCGGATCCCCGACCTGGGCCAGCGCGCTACGCACATGCCGTCCGTCTCAGCCACCGCCGCCGCCTCGTTCATGTGTGGATATAATGCTAAAAAAACGAAACCTAAAAAAGTATATATCTATGTCGCGTCATTAATTGAGTTTTGCTTCGATTGAATTGCTTCTCACCGCTTCCTTCATCCAGCCAGCCTGTTTCCCAGCCAGCCAGCGCCATCGTGGCAAACCTTCTTGTAGTCCTTCATATAAATTCGGCATGGGCAGTAGCTGCAGTAACGGCAAGCAACAAAACTTAAGTGGTTGTCGTAGATCTAGTTATTGCTGTTGTTGTTATTACTGGCGTTGTAGTAGTAGTAGTCACGAAAGACTTAAGAAGTGCCTATAGGCGCCTCCCTTTACTAAGTTCGATGACTATATCCCGAACTACACGAAAACGAGTCCAACATCTTTTAATTCCGCTTTGTATATATATATATATATACAAGTGATCCATGCCATGCCAATATTCGCTTGGCGACGTCTTTGACCTAACCGCTTTCAGCAGCAGCAGCAGCAGTAGCAACAGCAGCAGCGGTAGCGGTGGTGGTGGAGGCGTCTGTCTGACGAAAAGCGTCATTTCCCCGGATTTCGGATACAGTAATTGAGTTTTAGTAGTACGCATTTTTCGCTCTTCTTCGCTCGTGTGATCGAAACGAAATCGGGTGTCGAGCTCGCTTAAGCGCTGGGTGCGCTTTGGGTTCATTTCTGCCTGTCTGCCTGCCTACCTACCTACATCGCTTCTTCAACGCCGCCATCATCAACGACGGCGGCGGCGGCAACCCGACCGAGCAACACGAGCCAACACGTAACAACCAGTAGCGCGGCCAGCGTCAAGCAGTAGCAGCAGGAAGAGGAGAGGGAGAGAACCTATGAGCAGGACCTAAGCACAGCCTAGGTCCTGCTCATAAGGTCCCGGCCGGCACGACGATGGCGTCCAAGTCGTCGTCGTCACCACCTTTATTCACCTCATCGTCGCCCTCATCTGCGTTCGTTGTCCTGTGTCATCTGCGTCGCCGGCGCCGGCGCGGGCGTCACCGCCGTGGTCGTGGTCGTGGTAGTTGACTGAGTCAGTCAAACGATGCAAATGACGACCCTGCTGGCCGGCCGGCGAAATGCGGCGATTCCGACCGACCGCGGCTATCCGACGACCCGGATAGCCAGCGACAGCAACCAGAGAGACCAAGACAGTCCAGATGCAAGACAATGACATCACCGACAACGATGACGAACATCCGAGCCGAGAATCGGATGGCAAAGCCAAAACCGATGATGAAGAGCAAAATGGAGAAACAGGACGAGAGGTAGGAGCAAGAACAAGAAGAGACGGTAGTACGTTCACGTGCCAGATGCAGTCAATCTCAAGATACGATGCTATGCAGCGGCGGCGACGACGACAATGAACCAATGTAGAATAGAATAACATCTCAACAACAACAGAATGGAACTAACTACCCATCTACGCTGCCGGGTACACGACTGATGGATGCATGGGCTGTGCGCCTGGTCAGGACAGCAAAAAGCAACAACAACGACAACAACAGCGACAACGGCGGCGGCAACAACAACAGCGACAACAACAACAACAACAACAACACAGCAACAACAACAGCGACAACAACAAAAACAACAACAACAACAAGCAGCAACAGCGACAACGGCGATGACCATTGGTGTGGTGAGAATGTCGGTTTCGTTCGTATCTCTCGAGAGTAAACCGAGACGGCGAAGGCAGAAGAGACAAGACATGTGCAAGGCATACTGCTAGCATGTTGTTGTTGCTGTTGTTGTTGTCCTCTTGAAGAACAACAAAAACAGCAGCAACATAGCGCGCGAGCAACGTCAACGAAACGAGATTTTATCACTGACTCTGCGCGCGCTCGATCCGGCGGAGCAGATTCGACCGACGACGACCACAACGACGACGACGATGACATTGATGTAGTCGCAAGCCACTGCGCTGATGCAGATTTTGTTGAAGCTCATGACGGCTTGAAGGCGGGTGACTGACTCCTTGAAAGTACTAGGTAAACGATACCGACATTATCAGCATCACCAGCAGCAGCAGCAACAGCAACAGCAGCAACAACAACACGGTTGACTACGGGCTATATTAGGGATCATGCTGTGGTCTTCACCCTTCATTTGCTCTACTACTACTACTACTACTACCACTATTACTAATACTGCTACTACAACAACTACTTCTACTACTAGGATTACAGTTATCAACAACAACAACTAGCGACGACAACCAATACGACAACTACCGCAACAACTCAATCGCCGCCAATAGACTCGATTCTCTCAGTCACTCACTGAGTCAGTGAGTCAGTCAGTCAGTCGATCGACTCAGTCAAAGCTGTATTGTATTTCTCGCGCGTGTGCGTGATGCACGATCGCTCGCAACCACCACCACCACCAACTACCACCACCACCACTACCACAACAAACACAACAATAACAAACCTCAAGTTGTTGTTGTAGTAACAACAACAACAGCAACAGCCGTAACAGAAGCAGCGGCAGCAGCAGCAGCAGCAGCAGAAACAACAATAACAACTACTCCTTCTTCTTCTAATACAAAACGGTTCAGATTCAATGACAAGATTCAAAGGCGGCTGTTGCTGCTGCTGCGGTTGTAGAGACAAACAGGACAAACAAACAGGACAAACGAACTAACGAACGGTGGGGTAGTGATGTGTATGATGATGATGATGATATTGATGATGGCAGTGATGATGATAGGGATAGTGATGATGGCTATGATAGTGATAGTGATGGCGATGATGATGCGTTCGACCATGATCAAGGTCAAGGACTAGAGGCAGATCTGCGGAAGCTTGAGCTGCTACTCTAGAAAAGCTTTGCTGCTGCTGCTGTTGTTGGTGCTGCTGCTACAGCAGCTGCTGTTGTTGCTGATACTGATGCTGCTGCTGCCGCCACAGTATTGCTTCGATTGTTACCGTTCGACCGCTGCTGTAAACGTGCCGGCAGGCAGCAATAATTAATGCAAACTCAATCGATTGGCTCAAACAACCAACCAACCAACCAATCAACCAACCGATCGGTTACCAGATGGCCATCAAATGGCCAGTGTCTTCTACAACCGTCATCCGTACGCAGTACGTGTAAAAGCATTGGCGAACCCCCGCCAGCGGTAACAGCGGTAACAAAATAGCATCGACAGCCCCCACAACAGCAACAATAACAACAGCAACAACAACATAAATAGCAGCACCAACCACATACACAACTATGACAGCAACGACATATTAAAATACATACCCTTGCTGCTCTAATAAGTACTACACCTGGTGTTACTACTACTACTACTACTACTACTATTATTCTGTTTGCTGTTCTTTCTCTTTCTCTCTCAGAGTACCAGAGACTAAATGAAGTCATAAACCGACTCGTCTTGTAGCGAGGAGGTGACTCTCCGTAGCCGTCGCAACCGTTTCGCGGTTAAACCCCCGTAGTGTAGTTGTCGTCGTAGGATCACTGGCCGTGTAACAGCAGCAACTATCTAATGTAGTCGTAGTAGTAGTAGTAGTAGGTAACTGAGGAGTGGATCAACGCGGTGTCACAACACTGGCTGGGACGACCTCTGGAAGTTGGCGCTGGAAGAACGCGTAAGTTAGAAAAAAATAACTATATATATATATATATATATATATATATATATATATATATATATATATATATATATATAGTTATTTTATATAGGCGGACGGATAGGAAAACGCTTGACGCTCTCTCGTCATCGGGTGAGTGGTCAACAATTAACCCCCACCCGATGCTGACAGCATCAGATTCGACTACGAGGTTCGTACCTAAACGACACGGAGAACACTCGTGCGGCAACACTCGTGGGATGCGGCGACGGTGACAACAACAAAATCAATTCTACGCGTGCCTATTCGTCGACGTCGTTGTACTGTGTATATATTGTAGTATTATGACTAGCGGGCAGAATGAAGAAGTGTAACACATGCATGGAGATAGAGAGAACCACAAAACAGACGACGTCAGTGCTGTCACGGCCATTCGCGCCGTTGAGCGGCCGTCGTCGTGCGAGCTCGTAAAACGTGATGAAGTTGATCAGCAACAACCAACAACAATAACAACAATAACACAATAACAACAACAACACATAAACAACACAACAAACACCGAACGACAACCGGAATAACGACAATGACAATAGCAACAACAACAACAACAACAACAGCAATACCAGTAACAAGAACAACGTTAGTAGTAATCATCACGGTAGTAATCATAACAATAATAATAATAATAATGATAGCAACGCCAGTTAGCGGCCATAAACCAAGACAACATGATATCAACGCAAACAGCTGTCAAGCCATACAGCCTAGCTAAGAAAAAGCAGCAATAGATAACAGTATCAGTAGCAGCAGCAAAAACAACAGTATCAACAACACAGCGACACCGGCGACAACAAAAATCGTAAAGATGACATCAAGGGAGGTGGGATTAAAACAGGAACAACCACCACGATAACCGCGTCATCAAAAAAAAAATAATTATGGTGGAAATAACAATAACGAAGACAATGGCGGGTGGTTCTCTTCTCTCAGGTTAGGCCTCAAACTCAAAGAGCAACGAAGAATGAGGCTGCACTAGACGCCACAGCAGCTACGCCAAATGCTGTAACGCTAAGTCGCGGTACGCATTCGAACAGTAAGCCTCGTACAAGCTGCAATAATAATAATAATAATCAATTATAAACGGACGCCGTCATAGTGGCAGCAGTGCGCCCGGACTCGACTAATTGTGAGTTAGTTAAAACTGTACTTAGTTAGTTAGCTGATTGGCTAATTCGTTACTTAGATATATGCGTTCGTCGCTAAATCATATATCAGTGTCAATCATCGAAGTACAAAACAAGACAGACAAAGAAGAAGAAGAGGAAAAACAAGGGGAAAAAGGCGAGTGAAAACTACGCCCAACGACGATGAATACGACGACTGTCCGTCCGTACGTTCGCTCCATCTGATCGCCTCTGCCGCTTCCCAGATCCCAGCGAACAGAACAACAACAATAACAGCAGCAGCACAACAAAACACATAGAGATGCAAAAGCAACAAAGTGAATGAATGGCCAGGAAGATATCATAACGACAAGATAAGAACGGCAAAGAGAGTGGAAAACGAGCTGACTAAATCTAAGATGGCGTAAATTAATCGAGATATTAACAGTGGATTAGGAACAACGAGCAAGCAAAAACGAAATCATCAGAGATCGAGAGAAAACGCGCGGCGAAGATAAACAGTAACAGTAGCGAAGATCGTTGTATGGCAGGGCGAATTGCTAGCCCAATCTCTCTCTTTCTTTCTCCATTTACTCTTTTGTAATGCACATATATATATATATATATATATATATACATATATATTATGCATATATATATATATATATATATATATATATATATATATATATATATATATATATATATATATATATATATATGTACGTATCTCTCTCTCTCTCGGTGTGTGTGTGGTGCGCGCCCATCGCATGATCAAATGTGAGCGGTGAGAAGATACGAGAGTCGCGTGTTTGACGCCCACTTTGATCGCACCGCGTCACACGTTTCGGCCACAATAACAGGCGACGTGTAACCGGCGGCGGTGGCGGCGGCGACGACCTTAAACACGACATTTAACCAGATGGCGTAACTAGACAACCGTCTGTCTGGCTGGTTCTGCTGCTGGTGTTGTCGTTGTTGCTGGCACTACCGTACACATACCGGCGCGGCCGAGGTAGCCTTTCACGTTGCCGCGTTGAGTTCCCTTAGCTTCAGCTGGTTGAACAGTCAGGATGTTGACTTCGTCTATGGTTCTCTCTCTCTCTCTTGAGGCAGCAAAACCGACTGACAGCAATGACCTCAAACGCAACACTAACAACTGCAGCAGTAGCAACAACCACAAATTAATACTAATCGTAACAATAAAAGTGAAGTGTTAGAAAAAGTTACAACAGCAGCAGCAGCAACAGCAGCGGAAAGAGCAGAAGGCGAAATAGTGTAACTGCCAATCACAAACTGAAACCGACCGCGAACGAAGCATAAGGCATTCACACAGACATTGTAAATATCACCAACAACAACAACAAAAACAACAACATCAATACAGTTATTGAAAATAACGGCAACAACAATAATAGCAGCAGCAACAACAACAACGCTAAATCATATATCGCTAAATCATATACTCTTGCTACGTCAAGCTACAGCTATTAGAAACAGCAACAACAGTAACAACAACCACAACGAAAACAACAGCAACAACAGCAACAACAGTAGCAACAACAACAACAATAACAACAACAACAACAATAACACTGGTTCACAACCACGTCAATCAACTAGCCAACCAAACTAAGAGTACGGTTTGGTTGTCTCGGCGGCCTTACTGGGCTGTGGGTCGTCGTCATGAGCTGGCCGAACCTAGCTGGCCAATCAGAGCCAGCTCGCGTTTAGACCTCCTCATCTTCTTCTCCTACTCCATCGAGTAGCCGTATCAGCTGTAGTAGTAGCAGAAGTAGTAGCAATGTAGTAGTAGTAATAGCATTACCACTACAAGCTGCCATACGTCACCCTATCAACCGTCCGTCCGTCTGGTATAGTAGTCACCCATTCAGCCCAAGCCCAACTCCTCCCCCAAGCCCTTTTTGGGGCTGTCTGTCTGGAACCGTGCATGTATGTGTCCTATATCCTACCTATGTACTTGAGTATTGAATGTCTTCGTTTATCAGACACCGATCGAGCACCACAATCTATCACAACTCGCTGTTGTTGTTACTGGCGTTCCTGCTGTTTCTGCTATAACTATTGTTATGGTAAAGCATCAGCGGTATCTTCAAAACGGTCGCGCCCACTATGACAACAATAACAACAAGCACTATCGACGTACATATATATATATATATATATATATATATAGCTGCAGACGTCTGTATATCAGCCTACAATTCGACCAACCCAGCAGTATCCGGCAGCACCATATGGAGTTGCTGAGGCTGTTGCTGTCGCTTCTGACGAGAGGGGGGAGTAGATATCATGGTGACAGAAGACGTAGTGTTCGTAGGTGTCAGCATTTGAGCGATTTGAACATGGTTGATTTGATAATCATTACGGTGAATGACACACATTTGTGTCGTCATAATCAGTACCATAGCCGCTAACATAGCGTTGCGGATACTGTTCGAAGGGAAACACTACAGGCCATAAGACATAGACATAGATCTCAATCCATAAAGCGATTAATTAATCGATCGCAATGATACAGAAAAAAAGCCGCCCCCACAGAGTGGCTGGCTAAACGAAAGGCAGAGAAAACACAGACCATGAACATGTTGCTGTTGCCTTGCTCATTCAACGTTTTCACTCGACATACACACAACGAGTGTTCAGGTGACAACGGATTTATTGTTCGTTACAGTATTGTTGTAGAGCTGATGTATGTTTGTATGTCTCTTACTGTGTGGAACAGCATTTATAGCTATGAGCTATAATCATAGTAGTAGTAGTAGTGGCACTGCAGGTCGGCTGGCGACGGCATTCCTTTCCTAGTTCCGATCATGTCAGTCAAAATTGTTGTTGGAGGTATTGTCAGTTGGAGGTAATTCGGCAAACATTCGATCTCACGAGAGTGTCAGACATGCGGACAGACGGCCTGACGGCTTGACGGCTTGCCTGATAGACGGATATGCTCTCGTGCGCCTCCTATTCATGCGCTGCTTGTCTCTGCCTAACTAACTGCAGAGCCCGCATGCGCCTATGTTTCGATGGGAAGCCGTCATAAATGACGTCACTCCTCGTGCGGCTCTGTGTTGCCTTCTCCTGTCGCTGGTGGTTTTTTGCGCTAGTAGTAAGTAGATAGACGGCAGCCCACAATCCTTACCTACCCATCTACCTACATACCTACCTACCGACCTCCCTCTGCCGCTGCATCTCCCTCTGCCTCAATCCCTCGTGCTGGAGGTTCCCAAGGGAAAAGTTCAGAGTGGGAGGCACGCAAACGACAACAGGTACGCACATGGTAGGTAGTAGGAGGAGAAGGTTTACGTGTCGGCAATTCGCACCGGTAGCTGTAAGTCGTTGTTGGCCTCCACGCCGTCTCGTAGATGTAGAGGTTAGGGGGCAACAGTAGTCATTGTAGTCGTTGTAGTAGTAGCAGTAGTAGTAGAAGCAGGAGCAGCAGGTTTTAGCGGCAAGGCGGGGCAGCGGCAACCGGGAGCCCAAAGGAATAACGCATAAAGACACACGGGAGACAATAGACGGATAGACGCCCACAAACATTTTATCAGCAATAGTGGAGGCGGAGGTGGAGAACGTGGAGGAGGTGGAGGAGGCACAACCACTATAACCAAAACTTCATCACCCTAACCACCAACACCCCACGACCACCACCACCACCATTGTCGCCAGCATCAACACCGCCGTCATGAGTACCCTCGTCAAAATCATCACCAACATGACTGCTCCTCGCCCCCCCCCCCCCCACACGAGACTGCGAACTGAGGAAGACAGCAAGAGGAGAAAACTTAGACAACACTGGTGGTACACACCGTAACCAGCTTTTAGAACAGGCAGAGATAGCTTGGATAGGGAAAAGCTTGGATCGAAAACCGAGGTGGGGGGGGGGGGGTGCAGGAACAGAGGATTAAGAATCCGCGAAAACGAGACCACAAGAGAAAAAAACGACGAGCAGCAAACAAGAACAAGAAATTACGGCGCGGCGGAATTGGAGGATACTCTGACTGAGTCATCCACTCGTCGGCAGCAGCTCTTACTGCCGCACCCACATAGTTTAACTTAGCCGTCTATGCCGAACAGGAGGCAAGGTCCAATGATCGTGGGTTTTCTTATTGTCCTTAGTGGTGTCGTTGGTGTTGCAACTGTTGTTAAATGCAGTCGTTGTTGTTGTTTCTGGCTCCCAGCGATGGTCCACCGTGGTGCACGCCGAGCACAGCGATAAGCACCCAAGCCGTAGCACATGACAAGTATGAAGCCAACGATTAAAAGCACCATCGTGGAGCTAAACAGAAAAAGAATGGCGAGAAAACAACAACTGTGTGAGAAACGTGGCCAATCACAAGGAAGATAACGGAAGATACCGACAAGATACACGGACAGGACAGATATCTGGCCATATAGGGCGAAGGAATGCAAACGAAAACGAGGAGTGCCTAACTGAGCGCTGAAATTGGCCACTTGGGAGACAACAAGAGGGATAGGGGAAGGAAGGCAGCAGCGATGAGTATCCTACAGGGAGACACGTTTGCCCTAACCACGAGTGCGGTAAGCTGACGATAACGACAACGGCGTTAACGCCTCGTCAACACGACGTCAGGTACTGCGTTAACGTTAACGAGGTTGCATCCAACTACACGGTGGGAGAAAAGGATCCGAGCTTCAATCGGGTCATGGGTAAAGCCATGACCGGATGTGAATATGACGTGTATGCCATATATATATATATATATATATATGTGTGCTTTAGGTGAGCGTGTGTCCCCTTTGTGGGAAGGACAGGCCGGCAAGCGAATACATGTACCAAGCAAGAATGTCAACCAGCACAAAGTGGTGTGTACTTGGTACGTGAACCAAATAGCTTTCCTTTGTCCTTCTTTCATTTTCGCTCGGTCTCTCGCTTTCTCTTTCTCTAATCGGTCGACAAAATGTACGCGCACTAGTGGTCGCGACACGGAGCTCGCCGTATATCTATCTATACGATTTTCGTCTTAGCATTCAACCGTAGCTTGTTGGATACTATTGCGTCAAAGCAACTCCGCCTATCTGCCGCCCATTAACCCCCTCTTCCTCGTTTTTTTTTCTTTGCGCGCATTTCTCGCTTGTGTGGTCTCCCTTCTGGTCGTGGACCTCGGCCTAGTCTACTTCCTGTGCTTCGCCATTTTTAGCCCCCCCCCCCTCCTCCGCCAAAGGCGGCGCGACCCGGTCCACCCCAGGCAGTCAGTGTTCCCGTCGACCTCCACGTCCACTCCCCCTGCGCCGCGTTCGCTGTACGACTCCTTGGTCTCCTGTCTCATCGTATACAATCACTATGCTGGCGACGCCCTACACTACTATAAGGAGACGATTTGAGGCTTCGAGGAAGAAAGTAAGGAACAGGTCTAGCAGAACGAGAGCAGCATGAGACGCGGAAAAGCAGCATAGTACGAAGACCAAAGCGATATGAAAGCGGCTTGGCGGCTCGTTGTTTTTTTTCTTTTCTCTTTTCTCGTCCTCTTTTCGTCGATACGGAGTCACGTGACCAATGTTCATTGAGAGCCGCATCGCATCGGCCTCAGCAACCAACAGTAGAACGACGTCGGGAAAAAAGACGTCGGGCCTAGGTGCATTGCAGGTGGCTGGTGGAGGGCCTATGATGAAGAGCCTAGGGCCGACCCATACACCCGGGCTCATAGAAACGAGCCGTGGGGCGAGCAGGCTAGGCCCTATTTATTTCAGCAACAGTAGCAACACCAGCACTAGCGGTGCCAAAGAGCGCAAGGTGGCGGATGGTGGTGCTTTCCCTGTCTTTCATGGTCTCGTTCGTTCGTATATATATATATATATATATATATATATATGCATACAACCATACACTTTAGATGCCTTCTAGGCGGTAGCGGCGACGGCGACGACGACGACGACAAAAACAACAACGACAACGATGGCCAAATGAAACATGGGCGGACACAGCTTTTACTAAACGACCCTGGTATTGCCAGGACAGCAGCGTGCGCTTTAACATTGCTACCGCTGCAGCAGCAGCCGACACCACCGCCGTAGAGATCAAGCCCGGCGCCTCGCACGTGGCGGCACGTACCCACTCTCCGTCGCACCAGCCAACGACCAATCAAATCCAGGCCAGCATAGCATGCCCGAGCAAATATTTGTTTTCTTTTAATTACAAAGTCTCCACCATCAGAGTCGCCATGTTCTCATTCAATTTCTCCTTCTTACTTTCCTTCTTCTTCTCCTCATCTTCTTCCTACTGCTGCTTCAGCCCTGGCCTTGCCCGGCGGCACGCCAAACACACGTCTGTAGTTCGACAGCCAATTGCAACGAACGACCAATACACGACCCTCACTCATTCTTCTCCCCCCCCAGCAACAGCCACGGGAGCTGCAGTCCAGTTTCATAGGAAAGGCAAACACACCGCTCCACCCCCACCGCCAACAATCCAACATTGCATGGAAGGTAAAATCACCTTTTCCGGTCGCACAGCTTTCGCAGGGGTGTCGGCAGTGTCCAAAAGCAATTATCTATCTATACATCGATATATATATATATATATATATATATATATATATATATATATATATATGTATACGTATGCACGTGTCGACGATATGAAGTGAAACTCATTGCAGGCCATTCTGATACAGGAAAAGTTTTCGTTCGATCGTGCTCCACGCTAATCTTCAGCGCAATAGTACTGATTTAAGCTAAATATAATTGTAAACGCGGCACGCTAAGGTGTATCCACAAGAACGCATGTTACAGAAGAATATATATATATAATGTGTGAAGATAGATGTATTGTGTAAAATGCATAAAATATGCTAAACGACGAGAGCTTAACTCATAAGTGTCGAAATCCCACAATGTAGTTTTCTGGCTTCCAGCTTAGACATCCAGTTGACAATGTCTATGTCTAAATGACAAATATACGGCCCCCGCTTGATGTTCCAAAAACTAGCCTGTCAATCTTCAATCAGACTATCAATCTAGAGGGGAAAGACAGCTTCTAACGAGAGACAGTAAGCTCAGTATATATATATATATATATATTAGATGTGGCTGGTCCCTACACCGGCCCTCGCGCAACGGTGCACACGCTCGCAGGTACCCAAATGTCATGTCCCATGTTTGGCGATATATATATATATATATATATATATATATATATATATATATATATATATATATAAGATTTATGTATATTTACACAAATAGATACACGCCTTCTTAATATCCCAGCCAAGAAAGGCTTACTATGCAGCCGTCCTCCGTCCGTCTAGCGAACATCAACGTCAATTAGGCGGTCTCACCTCAACATAACGTTAGGTCATATCGAGTCTAGGGGCTGCTACTGCTGAAGCGAATAGCTGCGTGCAGATCATTACAGCTCTGTCCAGAATATGTACATAAATGGCCAGCGATCTGTACCCACCAGACGAGCACGGCGATCTATAACATCTATCTATACACTGATTGGGAAAGTATGATTGACAAAAGAAACGGAATTTTTCCTAACCTAATAGGACGACCAGCTCAACTAGATGTTTTTTTGTTGTTGCAATGCTGGCGTTGATGATGCAGCGTCTAAATGAACCGCCATGGTACAGCCAAACTTCAACGCAGGAACCTCAATCTATGCCCTGCCCTGACCAGTCCTGCTTCATGTGTACCTCGACCCTGTGCCTCGCTCTCGCTCTCCCTGCGGAAGAGCAGCAGCAGCAACGAGCAGTGTGTGCGGGGGGACACGATGTGACAGGCCACAACTGCGACATCCTTAGTAGCTACAACGATGAGGCCGAGAGAACGAGACCACCGGCGTAGGAACTGGCTATGGGAACGCGCTATTTCAGGGTTTCACGGCTAGACCAAGGACACGGAAGGCGCTATTTTCAACCGGCAGCACCGCTCGTTAAGTCGACCTGATGTCCCCTGCTCCCTTGACAACCCGCCATCACCACCACCACCACCACCACCACCAGCATCATCATCATCATCATCATACGGCCCACTTCCATTGCCGCACATCACCAACACCACCACATGCGCAGAAGACCATGCGTATGTATACTCCTTGTTATAACTCCGCGATGCTTCGCCCGCCACACGTTTTCTGCCACTCAAAGGGGCCACCTGGTGTTTGTACCACTCTGCGCGTACTAATGTAGTTCTCATTCTTACTTATAGCATGCGCACACATCTGACAAGCGGTCTGTACACACACGACCACGGTAAGCAAGCACTCTAATCATACTCGTCTTTTTATTCTGTTTTACCATTTAGCTGCACGATCCGAGCACGATCTGAGCAGCGAAATGTTTGAGCAACGGGAGACGGCAAAAAGGTAGCCGGTTTTCCAATATTTCGTCCTCCCACTTCATAAGAAAAGATCGCTCTAACGGTTCCCAATATACGTGCTAGGTTAAAACAAAGACACAATTACGCGGTATTCACTACGACGCTTAAATACAATATTTGGCCCCAGTGCCGAGAAAATGCGCTTAGTAGTTTTTTTTTCATACTATTCTTTGAAATCGTCTTTGTTTTTAAAATCATTATTCAAGTGGATAGCTGTCCACTTGAGTTGTAGTTCTTTGGCCATTTGTGTGGGCCCAAGTCCCAACTTGTGTAGAAAGAAGAGTTTCGAATGCCGTCGCAGATTACGCCAAATTGCATAAAACAGATGATAGTTTAGTATGGGTTTGCGGGTGATCAGTCTCTCCGCACTCCGTTCCTCTCATGTCCGTTCTCCGTTTAACTGGTACACATTTTCCGCGCACCCAAAAAGTTCGCGCTTTTTTCCGGCGCCCTTTATTCGGTAACCACCGCTACCACACACGGACGGCCATAACAACCTACTTGGTGGTAGCAAAGATAAAGACAAAGTTTCTTTAAGGTGCGTTGCTGTAAACAAATGCCTCTTCTGGTATTATTACACTAGCTACTGAACAACAGACTTGTTGGCTGACATACCTTGCAAGCTTCACCGGTTACCACAGATCGAGGTGAACGAAAGTCGCCCCCACCGAGTCGACGGGAAGGTGGAAACCCATCGCACGATAGCAACAGGCAGAGAACACAAAAAGGTAACTGGACAGAGAGAAAAAGAGAGAACGATCTATATATCGCACAACTTTCTGCTGCTGCTACGGCCGGTCGTCGTTTGATCCCATTTCGGCAGCAGCAGCAGCAATCGAGCGTAAAACGACCTCAACTACTCGGCCATCGTGTGAAGTCGTTCCCAACGAAGTCACCCCCAACGCCCCCCACGACCCCTGAGCCTTCTCCCCGCCCCCCATCTCTCTTTCCCTCCCTCGCCGTTCTTTTTCTTGTTACTACACCATAATAACACTAACAATAATAGTAATAGTAATAATAATAATGCGATGACAGCAAGCGGCCGCACAGCGAATCACCACCGACCGAATTCGAACGATCGATGATATTAATCGCCCGATTCGAATCGACCTGGACCTTCTCGTTCCAATAGAAAATACGGCTCAACAACAGTTGAATCGAACATTGAATCACAAATTGCGCCGAACTAGCGGCCAGCACGTCCGGATGACTCATCATTTAACCCCGCGACGCCGACAGCAGCAGTAGCAGAAGCAGCGGTCGTGGCGGCGGTATTAACACCACCTACCACCCACCACCATCACAGTACAATACAGTTGTTCGTCTTCTTCTTCTTCTTCTTCTTTATTTACAAACCACCACTATTACTAATATTGACCATAGGTTCGTCCTAAGAGATAACGACGACGGCGACGACGAAGAGTGAACACTAGGCCCATGTGCCCGTGTTGTCGATGCCTTGCATCACACCCCGAAGCGAGTTGTGCCTGCTGCTGCTGCCTTAAACTACTGCCTTAATCATTCGGTTACCGCATCTTCTTGGGTTGGAATCGCGCTGGATAGCGAATTGTCATCGACTGATCGTTGCTGGTAGCTCCGACCCCTCAGAGAAAGATTGCGAGCAGGCGAGCAACCGGGTAAACGAGAGGGCGGCACGGAGAGAGATCGTCAGATAGATAGAGAGAGAGAGAGAGGAATAGAACGGGGGAAATGGGCAGAGCGGGGAGGAAGGAATCGGCGGCGGCGGCGGCGGCGACGGATATGAAGGGTTTGACTTTGAGAGCTTAGACTCGGACAAGTTTGAGGAGATTTGAGCGGTAGAAAGACGCAGTTCTGACTAGCAAGCAGTCCTAGACAGCTGCTGCTGCTTCTGTCATTGGCTGCATTGTTAACCACGTACGACGTCCACCACGCAACCGCGGGCATCTAAGCTGCTAAGCTAGTTACATCTGGCCAGGTAGCTACAGCAGCGGCATCATCTTCTTCTTCGACGACGACGGTGGTGGTGATTTCGCCGGACCGGGTCAATGCGGTCGTCGTCGGCGGCGACCGCTCAACTGTGAAATACCTCCTCGTCCTCCTCCTTCATCATGAGCCGCAACCGGTGAGTCGCGTTCGTCGCCTGTCGCATTGCTAGGCCGGCGGAACGGGCGAACGAGCGAGCGAGCGAGCGCAGCAGAGGTCACCTTCAGCCGGCCAGACCGCCGCTTGGCCACCCACAGTCAACCCGAGTCAATCCTTCGGCCTCCACCGAGGTCCTCCGATTCTGTTCTGGAGGTTGACGGCCTGCTTCTTCTTCCCGCCGCTTGTTGTCCCCCTACTGCTCCGCTGCTTCCTCCTATGAGCCGATAGTAACTAACTAGGTCAAGACGATATACTACTACGGCAACCTATACTAGATCCTTAATCTAGCCTGATATTCGTTCGTTGATGTTGACGTTTGTTGCCTGCACTACTTACTACACTGGCCTGACCCGCCTGCCCCTGGCCGTGCAAACGAGAACCCAGAAGCAACCCCCTTCTCTCTCTCCGACCTTGGGCCTTGGGAGGGCTATGACTGTAGTATCTTACTCTGCTTAACCTGTTCTGCCAGTATGTCTCTCTCTGCCTATAAGTCGATCGTAGAGCAGAGAGCGTCAGTCATTCAGCACGTGTACTATATCTGCTCGTCTTCGTCGTATTCGCCATTCTGCGTGGTCCCAGTCACGCCGGCCAAATTCAAACACGTCCACCGCGGTACGATCAGTTCGTGCGACGCACGACCAACCGCCGAATGATCGCATAGGGCACGCGTCGTTGTTGTTGTTGTTGCTACTGCTGTTGTTGTTGTTGTTGTTGTTGTTGTTGTTGTTGCTGTTGTTAATGTTGCTGCTGCTGTTGTTGTTCTTGCTGTTGTGGTTGGTGTTGCCGTCAATCCCGTCGCCGATGGCCCGGATGCCTCATTCGCCGAAAACCGAGACTACCCCGCTGCGAGCGGTTGAGCAATGCGCAGCACAACGACCCTATACACATCCAGCAGCAGCAGCTGCAACAACAGCACCATCAACAACAACAGCACCAAGAACAACAACAGCAGCAGCAGCAGCAACAGCACCAGCAACAATAGCAATAACCACAACAAGCCGTCTCGAACGAGAGTTGAGATCATTCTGTCTACCTGCCGAACTGATTTAGCAACAACAGCGGTTAACAACATGGGTTGACCCCACCATCGACTCCGTGATGCGTTGGGAAAGAGGGGGGGGGCGGCGAGGGCGGAGGCGCAAAAGCTGCGGCAGGCAGAGGGCAGGATAGCGGCATGATGAGCCGCCGCGAAGTGAGGTTGTGCGGTTTGGACGAAACCGATGTCGATGAGGAAGCGTTTATGTAACCCGACGATGTAACTCGTCGGTAATGTGGGCGCGTGTAATGTGAGTATTGTACCACACTGACAGCCGAAACGACAACGACGACGACGACAACAACAGAGAGACAACGCAAAGAAGAATCATCTTGTCGGAGGAGGCGGCAGCGGTGGCGGCGTCTCTTCTTCAATTCACAGTTCAACAGTTAGCAATCAGCACAGTTTTGTTGGATTCGTTTGTCGGAATGCCTCATAAATAAGATGCAACGAACAACGGCTGCATTCGAACAACGACAGCAACAACAACGACAGCAACAACAACAACAACGACGACAGCAACAACAACGACAGCAACAACAACAACGACGACAGCAACAACAACGACAGCAACACCATCCTGCAGCATCCTTCCTCAGCATTCCACTCACAGACCCCGACAAACAGTCGAGACAAGACAGCAGCACTAAACAAGAGAAGAACAAGTCGGCAGGCAACCACCGCATCAGTAGCAGTAGCAGGAGAAGGACGTACTCACTACAGTATAGGGTAAAGGCTAGAGGCTAGACGACAACATAGGTAGACAGACAGACTGCGTGCATGCATGCATGCATGGTTAGTTAGGCAAGACTAGTAGTTCGCGATCCTATGCTCTCTGTCGGTACAGTGTCGGACAACAAGTACACTCGGTAAACATATGCACACACACACACACACTCACCCACCCACACAAGTATATGCATCGTGACACTGTTGCGGTCAGTAACTATGTAGTACAGATGTACAGGATCAATAAAATTTGCCTATGTAAGCTGGCAGCAGCGAGTGACAGTGAGCACTGCAAAGTGTGTGTATTTGTGTGGAGATGGGGTGGTGGGAACGGGGGGGCGGCAAGGGTGGTTGATAGTGTCTCTCTCTCTCTCTCTATTTCTCTCTCGCGCGCTCTCTCTCTCTCTCTCTGTGATAGTGTTGGGGTTGCGCGTCGACGCGTGTGGTCAGCGACCCACAAGTTAACAAATCGATCGATACGATAATAGGGTCGAAGCAGAAGGTGAACAACGAAGAAAAGGAAAATAACACGGAGCGGAAAAGTTAATGTTGTTGTTGCTGTTGTTGTTGTTGTTATTGCTGTTATTGTTGTTAAAGCAAAGCGCTTTGCAACCAACCAGCCGTGTCGTTACGGTGCTGCTGCTGCCACAGCTGCGGTATTAACAACGAGCAGGATGATAACACAGAGGACAACAACAACAACGAAGACGACGACGACAACAACAACCACAGTCAAACAACAACAACAACGCCGACATTACCACTCACTGACCACTGAACGGTTTAGCAACTCTAATACTCTCTACGGTAGCCGCCCGTGGTGGTGATCGGCAGTAATCGAACACTAATTCTAATACAAATGATCGCAGTCGTAGTCGTAGTAGTAGTAGTAATAGAAGTCGTTAATATAAACGTCAGCGGTGGTGGTGGTGGTTAGTTGTGGTTGTTAAAAAAAATTAGCCGTAGTCGCAATAGCAGTAGAAGCAGTAGTAGGTTATTGTAGTTTTAAAACTAGAACTAGAATCATCATCATAATCATCGTTGTCGTCGTCGTTACGATCCCAGCGGCGCCCGCTGCTGCTGCAGATGCGTTTAGCTCGTGGTGGCCAACAAGAGCCGTAAATTGTTTGCGTCTCGCAGTAGCGACTGAGCAGAGAGAAAGATATATATATATATATATAGAGAGAGAGAGAGAGGAAGAGAGAGAGAGAAAGAGAGGGGGGAGTAGGAGGCAGCCAGGCTATCAGTTCGTCATGCTATCAGGCCGTCAGACGTTTGCTCAGTCAGGCAGACAAGTGAACGAAATAATGACCAACAACGACGACGGCGACGACGCTGCCGCACTGACACCGCCCGACTGGCGATCGAAGCGAATGGAGAGCGATTTCACGCCTCGTAAGGCGACGACAGCGACGTCTCCATCTCCACCTTCTACCTCTATCTACCTCGACCTGTAGCGTGCGTCCCCTTCACCTCTAGCGAGCGCCGTGCAGGCACGCAAGCAAGCAAGCGAGCAAGCATTGCAAACGCTGTGTTCCTGTGTCTTCTGTCCTGGCTAGGTCAGTCGCACAGAAAGGAACGCTAACGACTGACTGACTGATCGGCCACAACCGTGTCTACCACAACCATTTAACCAACCAACCAAACAAACCACCATGATCTTGGTCGGCATCATCTCATCACGACCCCATCATACCCCCCTCCACCCCCCCGCCCCCCGCCGCCCCTTCCGGGGCTAAAAGCCAATAATAAGTGACGTTGTGATGTATGTACCACCACCACCACCCCCACCGTACAGACCTACAATACACACACGAATGCGCGAAGTTACCTTACACCACATGTATCGACACATACACCACACACACACGCACTCACTCACCACACAGGGTAAATGCTGTTTATTTCATTCCATGGTTGCAGGAAAATGTTAAACCTTACCACACACATATATCGACGCCCTTCTACAGCAAAGAAACAGTCATGTGTATACCCCCTCCCCCGCGCCCTTCAGCTCCCCCCGCCACATCAGTTGCCCCCCTGCCCCCGTCGTTCTTCCATGCCATCAACATCTTCTATCCCTCCTCGAGACCGCTCCTCCTCCGAGCCGGATTGAGATGTTGCCGTCCGGCCGAATCGATTCGTCTCGCCGCATATTCGCCGCCGCATGCCGCCATCAGCCAGCGGTCGTCAGCGTATCATCACAACGTCACCGCCGCTAACGCTACTTACTTCTGCTGCTGCTGCCGACGACAATGATAACTCAATACTAATAACGTCTCGGGGGGTAAAATCAATGATATTCGCTCTCTCTCGCTGTCCCCTTTTTTCTTTCTCTGTCTCGGCTCATGTAGGACCTACGTTCAGTGTGCGCCATTTCTTCATTCATACGCCCAACAGAGCTCTCGTCACATTCACATAGACACGAGCAAGCGCAATATATATATATATATATACATGGTAACCGGTCTCACGCTACGCTTACTTCGTAACTTACTCGTCGCTTACTCGTAGTCGAACAGGAATGAATGGCTAAATGAGTGAATGAATCGGCGCAGAGTCAGCGAGATGAATGCGCTCCATTCGACATTCGAGCAGAACGGAACAACGCATCGCAACTTAGAGCGTTTTCCTTTTCGGTTTCTTGCGCGCTTCTAACCAGGGTTGTAGAGTATATCGGCTGGCGTTTCGGTGCTCCGGTAATCGCCGCCATCATCCATTAGAATCGAATCATCCCCATCAAACGTCGGTGCAGCTGACCTCTGGTTCTTCTTCTGAGCGAACATTCCGAGGTCGAAGATAAGAGGTTATGATTGCTATGATCGTTGTTGTTGTTCCTATCATGGATGTGTTTTTTTTATTGTTGTTGTTGTCGTCGTCGTCTTGATTAAGCCACTATCTTCCGTATCAACTCAATAATATCAGAGCAGCAACCAAGCAGGTAACAAACAGCATCGACAACGACGGAAGAGGCACCGCCAGGCCAGGCCAGCAG
Source organism: Dermanyssus gallinae (assembly GCA_003439945.1). Classification (NCBI taxonomy): domain Eukaryota; kingdom Metazoa; phylum Arthropoda; class Arachnida; order Mesostigmata; family Dermanyssidae; genus Dermanyssus; species Dermanyssus gallinae. The sequence goes on from QVRM01002688.1 coordinate 148,814, forward strand.
CACCGCAAAATCTACACCTCGAGATCTCGATGATAAACGGTCGATTGATCGATCCGGTGGGAGTCCTCTTGCAATCCTAATGCATCGAAGAATAATAGTAATAATAATGTTCTTGTTGCTACTCGTGTATCGTAGCAACAATTGTATTACTATTACGATATGCATTGTTATATTGTATACTATATATATATAACAGTACAAGACAGGAACAAAATAAGAAGAATACTTGTGACGTGTGTTGTACTAGAGAGAAGGCGTAAGTAAGCGTGTCGAGCGCCCAGCCGACGCTAGTAAGTATCTCCTCGGCACAGGCAACGGTGCTGACCGGTCGATCATTAAACGAGTCATGACGACCGACCGCTAGCTAACAAAGCCATTAATTACACCTCGAGTATTCGTCAATTAACTGGAAATTAGACCACAAGTTGCAAGCAACAGCAACAACACCGGCGACAATAACAATGATGACGACAACAGAAACAACACCGACGACGACAACAACAACAACAACAACACCAACATCAACAATAAGCGCAGCTGCAGCAGCCATCAAAACAAGATCCAAACAAAAGACTAGCCTAAACAAGATCCAAACAAACGACCGCCTCCACCTGCCGTACTTACATTGAGCACAATCTCGGCGTCGTTTTCCATCATGAGCATAATGGCCATCATGCCCCCTTCATCAGCATTACCAGATTACCAGCAGCAGCATCATCATCATCATCACTAGCAGCTATATTCACCGAAACACATTAAGCCATTCACCACTTTGAAGAAAGCTTTCTCCGAGGGAGGAGAACGAGAGCATCAAACATTTCTCCTTTGACGAACGACGTTTCACAGCTGGCACTTCGATCGTCGGATCACTCGTTATCACCGTCGTCGTCGTTGTTGTCTTCATTGTCGTCGTCATCATCATCATCATCATCGACGACGACATCGTCATTTATGTGATCTTCTACAACCATGAACGATCGGATCGTTTGGCTAATTCCATATACAAGCTTCTTCGATGCGCCGATCGACCGAACACACTAACTATATACACCCATTTGTGCGCTCGCTGCACAATGCACAGACACAGATTTACACGCACGTGCCCGACCTCCCTCCCTCCCTACCCATCTACTCATCTTTCTTCGATACCTACTTCACTAAAGTCGTCTATAGTAGAGCTTTCGGGCTGACCCAAGCTCGGCCAAGATTTAACGTCCACGAAACTGTTTTTGTCACATTGCTCATTCATAGACGGACCCCCCCCCCCATAAATACAAATCATGTGGGGCAACGGTGGGGTTGCTCGAACCCGCGCGCGTGCACCTATCTAGTAGTGTCTCCTCCGGTTGCGAGCCGGCCCAGACTTAATCCACCACCACGGGGCTCGATTCACACGTCGTCTAACGTCGTCTATTACCACCACCACCACCACTACGACGAATAACAGACAATGCCCGTAACTACAACATTGCATTTAGGCCACTGTTGAACTTGCCTTTGCTGTCCACAACACACATTGCTGTTCGACCGTGTCGGACAATTCCGTCCCGATTCCGGTCAAATATCGCAACCGGCAAAGCATCGCCGCCGCCAACGACTTCGTTCACGCCTTGCTTTCTAGACGAGCAGGCGCGCGTACTACGAGAGAGAAAGACAGCCGTGAGAGAGGACAATTGAGAGATCACTCACACTATATGTACATCTATCTATGTGTCTTGTCTATCAGCAGCAGCAACAGCAGCAGCAGCCTACCTTCCTAGCGCTGCTGCCACCGCCACAGTCACAGCAGTTTAGCCGGCTAAACTCCTGCTGCTGCTGTTGCTGGAGGCGTCGGCGGCCATCAAGAAAGTCAATCCGCCCCGCACAGAAGACGCCGGTCGACAAGAATAACAGAGGGAGAAAGAGAGGGAGAGAAAGAGTGAGAGAGGGAAGGAATAGGGGGGGGGGGGAAGGCGGACAAGCGGAAAGTCGAGAGAACGTCTCTGAGTACAGAGAAAGTTAAGCGGGGGACGACGGGGGAGGGGGGAGTGGTTAGAGGGGATTGATAGTGGACGGTTAGTGGCAAAGATACGTGTTGGTAAAGGGCAGTTAGACGGGGAGGGGGTTGTGGGGAGGAGAGGGGTAGGATGAAAGGTGGCTAGAGTTCAGGTTAGAGAGAGAGAGACACTGAGAAAGTCACTAGGAGCGCGCTCTGGCTGTCTGGCGATTCGTTTATGCTTCTCCGTTGTTGCAGTAGTAGCAGCCGCAGCAGCAGCAGCAACAACAGCAGCAGCAGACACAGTGTTGGTAGGTGTAGTAGTTAGTCGACTGACTGACTAACTAACTGTAGTCGTAGTAAGAGTCATAAGAGGGCATAGGCAAGGCAGGCAAGTTTTAGTCAGTCAGCAGAAGTCACTCGCTTCCACCTACCGTTGTTGGCGACCGACCGGCGGCCGTCTCTGCCGCGGTCATCTTTGCCATCATTGCCTATGTTTTAATCTACCTACATGGCTAGCGCTTCGAGTAGCGCTAGCGAGAACTAGGCCTACGCTGCTTGCGTTCTCAATCAATCAGTCAGACGATCAGTCCGTCTGTCCGTTCGTCCGCCGTCGTCAGTCAACAGCGGCAACACACAACAGCACTTCTGAGACTCACTAGGTGGTAGAAGAACAATGAATGGATCATCCCTCATACATTCATGCATACACACACACACAGTCTACCCTTACAGGTCGTACTCACGAACTAACGTGTGACTAAGTGCGTGCATGCTTGCTGTATTGAAATAATAATAATAATAATAATAATAATAATAATAATAATAATAATAATAATATTATTATTATTATTATTATTATTATTATTTATTGTTATACTACAACTATTGTTTAAAAAAAATCCTTTCGGAGCTCGACACTACAAGTTACTATCTCTACTACTACTACTACTACTACTTTAGCTATGCTAACAATCCGGATGACTAATAATAACCATTGCAATTACAATTGCCCGTCGTCTTTTTTTTATTGTTCTGGGTGGTTTTGGGAATACACGATGCACATGCGCCACTAGCAGCCTGCGTGACTAGTGTGACACTCGCAAACCCACTAAACCCGGATTCCTCCCCCCCCCCCCGCCAGGCTCGGTATTACTTTGACATTACTTCGAACCCCGTAGTCTGACTAGAACGAAACCGCTATCCATACGTAGATGCCGAACACATTTTGAGCTTGCTGCGAGTACTCGTAGTTTATTGTTGTTGTTGTTATTTCTCTTTGTTTCCGATATCGGTCACCTAATAGATACACACATATGCCCTCAGAATGGCCACAAATAATTTTTACCAGCCGCAGCAGCAGCAGCAACAACAGCGGTAGCAGTAAACAAAGCAAGTGCTGCTCAAATCGTCGTCTACATCGGCATCATCATCATCATTCAAAGTCGTGCCCGACCCTCCGTAAAGAGAGACCCGATCGCGACGAAAACGACTAGCAACGAAGTAAGCAATACATGGAGTTGGCACTGGTGCAGGAAGGGATATCGTTATGAGACGATTATAGAGAGGACCCTTTATATATATATATATATATATATATATATATATATATATATAAATATATCGGCGCACGACATGCATTCGAGCGTTGATAACTTCCTAATATAACTCTGTTTACTATCATCAACTGGAACCAATAAATCAACAGCGCTTCACTCGCCTTACGCGTATCACTCTCTCTATCTAACTATCTCTCTCTCTCGCCTTCTCTCCTTTGTCTCTACGCCTGCACGTTTTTTTCGTAGCAAACATGAGCATAGGCTCTATAGCAAGTTGACAGCAAATAGAGGCTGAGAACCGAGTGTTCGAAACGCAGCAGGACTGAACGCCAACAACACGATAACAGGTCGCGCCAAGGATATTCTGGCTTGCAATGTTCTCAGTTATATCTGTTTCTATACTTTCTCTCTTCTTTTTTTTTCGCATTTGACGCCGTATATATATATATAATGTTCTTTTTAGACACGTATAAACGTACATAGTATCCTTGCGTTCTATCTAAATAGATCGCTAATTGGTTAGTTGTGTTGTGTCTTTAAATAGAAATCGAGGACACTGTGGGAGTAAGCCGAGCTTCGCAGCGCGCCGGGAAGCGGGAGGGTGCATTGTAAATTCGTTCATGGCCGCCGCTAATGGAAGCGCACGGGAGTGCCTCTGTTCACTGGTTGTGCAGAGTCTACAGCTGTCGTAGCACAGGCAGCACTGCACTTTGTGATAATTGCCCTATCCCGATCATCATCAGATCAAATCGAACTAAACCTCTGACAATGCTCTGTGTCGTGTTATTTCATGGTGTCGTCTGGTATCTTTCCCCCGCTCTTTCCCGGCCGCCGCCCCGCACTGGGCCGCAACCACAACAACAACAACGACAGCGACAACAACAACGACGACGACAATGATAACAACAACAACGACGACAACAACGACGACGACAATGATAACAACAACAACATTAGCAAACGGCCCAGCAACAACACCATTACTTCGTAGGCGATTGCTCACAGCGGGCAACCGTGACGATGACGATGACGACGACGTGAATTGACGACCGTCAGAATCGGATTCATCATAGCGCTTAGCATTCATTCATTCATTTGTCGACGCTGCATACCGATGCAGCCGACGCTGATTGTCGTCGTCGTTGTCGTCAACAAGAAGATGTTGATGAAGAGGAAAAGTAAGAAGAACTAGTAGACGATAGATTTCGTCCTCGGACACAACCGCCTCGAGAGACAGAGAGAGAGAGAGCCACCTCAACAATTACTCAATTATTGATCTGGCTACCCTGTCACGCTCTCGCTGTGTCGCGCTCATCATCATCATCACATCACCCACTCGTCACCCATGCACACCCATTGATTGCTGATCTAGCTAGTCAGCGAGCCATTGATGTTCGTCTTGATACGAGACCATTTAGCGCTCTGGTTGCTGCCTAGTATCCCGCTACCGCCTCGTGGTCGTCGTCGTGTTCGTCGTCGTCGTATTACAATGGTGCGGCGCGGAGATGGTGGCGTGCTGTGGTGATGATCTGGTTATCTTCGGTCTCCGTGTCAGCAGCTCAGGGTCGTTCGTCCTCCCCTGTTTCAAAGAGACACAACGGCGTCTCTACTAGGCATCGGTCAGTAAGTAGATTGCTGGCTAGGTAGGTGATACTCGCAGTAATAGTAGTAGTAGTTATAGTACTAATCATCGTAGGTAGTAGTTGTAGTAATAGCCTTTGTAGCCGAACTAGTGATCGTGGTAGGAAGTAAATGGGGGGTGCGGGAAATTGATAGGACCCCCGAACCTCGATGCAGCAAACAGCTTGCATCGAATTAACAACAGCAGGCGGCCGTCGGTCGTCATAGTCAACCTGTCAGTCATAGCTGACACCCCTAGCCGAGTACACGGATGGGTGAGTGACAGCACCACTAATAACACCATCGAAATCTGTATATGAATGGACAGCTTTATCAGTACAGGTTGTTGTTGTTGTTGCTGCGCGAAGCAAGGAAAGTGAAAACGGGTGCACTCCCTCATGACGGTGCGCTGCTATGAGAAAATCAGGCTGGATCAGGCTGTTGTGTCCTCCTACTCGCCCTCCACAGACTCATTCTACAGAGCGCCTCGGAGAGAGAGCGTCCTGTAACGGATTTTTTTCTCGTTGTTGAGTTGCTATCGCTCCTGTTGCTGATGGTGCTAGAGATGGTGAGTGATTTAAATTATTGTTGTCGTTGTCGTTTACCATCGAGGACAGGATTCAAATCAGGATATCAACTATGGAGAAAAGGAATAGCACCACTGCACAAAAGATAAAGCTTGCTATATGGGGCAAAACCCATACGCCGGTGCAAACCTTGGATCGAAACAAAATTCTCTTTCTAGTGGTAGCCTTTGTTTCATCAGCAATCCTCATGCTAGATGCGTAAAAGGTGGGGCCGTCTAATCTTTAAAGTCAGTTTGAGTCAGACGCACAGTGGCGTGCCTTTCAAGCTGCCCTCTTATGAAACAGAGCCAATTTAAGGTTGCGTAACGCTTGGCCTGACAAAAGCAACGGTAGCCTTGCAGGATTATCCCATTAGACCCCATTGTGAGCAAAAAGAAGCATTTATTTGACGATTTCGGTTCCAACGTAACAACGTGACATAAACATCCTCCCGCCACCTATATTCGACACAGACTTTTCTTTAGACAAAATGTCTACCAACCAATGCCGGAAGATCAGCACAATCTATATACAGCAAATGTTCCTAAAGCAAGGCCACTGTTCCGCCTAGGTGCAAGCGTCTCCCTATACGCATGTTTGCAGATACAGGAATGTATACATTTGTGTACGTATGTTATATATATATATATACTTTATAACGAAATGCAAAATTGTTCCCAACGAGTACACGTTCTCAGAGAGGGAGGCGGAGATAAGAGCGGTGAGGGGAGAGAGAGAGAAAGAGAAAAAGAGGTGACGAAAAATATGCATATAGCCTAAACGGTCCTGACCACAGAAGGAGCTATTTAACGGACGTGACCGCAGTGTCGCAACGGCCGCAGTCACGTCACAAGGAGGACGAAGCAGACCTCTGTATCATCCAGAAAGCATAACTACCCAATACCATCATTAAGTTACTCGAAACGCCATCAAACGCACGCTCTCCGGATAAAGCCAAATGAATACGTTAGGAGAGAGGGGGGGGGAGGGGCAATAGAGCAATAAGTGATAAAGCGATTAAGAGGGAGAGATTAAGGAAGAGGCGAAGGCGTGTTCTAAAAGACCTACAAAGTGCAGAGTCATTGGCTCCCCCCCACAAGCTGAATGCATTAGATGATGACGAGGATATGGGTAATAATACAAACTGTAGTTGTTGTTGCTGCTGCAGCCGTCGTAGTAAAAATAGTAATAGTAGTAGTAGTAGTAGTAGTTGTTGTTGTTGTGTTGCTGCTGCTGCTGCTGTCGTGGTTACGGTTGTTGCTGTAGCTAAACTCATCGACAATGTCTTCGCCGATCTCGTCGTTTCGGCAACGGAGTGCATCGTTGACCCAGCAAATCGATCGGCTGGCAGAGCCTAGTTTCCCGTTCCGCTTTGATGAGGAGTGAAGCCGGCCCATCCCTCACTCTCCCCCTTTTCTCTGTCTCCCCCCTCTCTCTCTCTCTCTATAACTATCTCTCTTGACCACAGCCAAACGTCAATGACCGGCTAAGCCTGGCTGGCTGGCTGGACAACCTCGGATCGATCGAGCGGCGTACGGTCCGCACCAGTGTATGATTCCAGTGCCATATCTCAATGCGTAGCAGCATCAGCAACAGCAGATCACGCCGGCGGCACCACAAAGACGTGCTTTGGGTCACTTATGTGTCGTCAAAGATTTTTAAAGGCTTAAAGCTGCTATAAGTAAACGACGACGCTGAGTTAACAGAAAAAAACTTGCCGGTTTCCGGTGACACTTCTTCTTGTCAACAACACGATCAAACCTGACCTGTGTGACAACAGAGGACAGAAAACGATACGCAACGTTGCCAGACAACAACAACAACTACCACATTTCAGACACGCTGATACGGTGGGTGATAAGTCGGGACAGTGCCTGTTCTTTGAAGTCAGTTCCATCAGTGCTTTGCGTTTGTCAGTGCCGGCCAGGTTACTGTAACGTCGTCGGGCGTCCCAGTTTATATATGCTGTTGTCTCTCGCGGAGTTATCATTGTCGGCCAATGCGGCAGCGATCGGCAGATCCCCCATTAGGTCAGGGAACCTGCCGTAGTTAACCAGTAGTATTTAATTGAATTAATTAAATTGTTTATGCTTACTTAAGTGTAAAACTTGATGAATGTATATGGCCAATGAAGTATAGATGACGAGTCGGTCTTTTTTTGTCGGTCTTTAACTTACTTACTAGCGTACGGGGCCGGTACAACAAAAAGGGAGGTAACAACATGTACGTGCAGGACGATATCGGGCGGTCGTCTCATACAACAACAACAACAATAATAACAACGCCGTCGTCGTCTCCTCTATGCAACGACAGCAACAACAACAACAATAACAAAACCTTTCGAGACTTTGGGACACTTGAAGATAGATAGCCCAAAAATAGCAGTTCTATTTATCTGGTATACCGTACGCACTGCGAAACACGCTAGGCGACTAGGCAGATCCTGACCACAGCGTAGCGACTAATCCCAACCCAGGCTGATGGACCGAGTGGTTCGACAGTGGACGAGACAACCGACCAAGTTCGACAGTGGAACCGTCGTCACCATCGTAATCACCGCACGTCACCGCAGTAACACCAACGTACGCCAGTGTACGACTGGCACATACCGCGAATCTCTCTCTCGGTCTCTTCATATATATATATATATATATAAATATATAGTTATATATATATATATATATATATATATATATATATATATATAAATATATATATATATATATATATATATATACGCTCAACTGGAAAACGCTTAAGATTATTCTCCTTTTGCCTATCTACACACAGACAGTACATCATCAGGTGGTTCTTCTGATTCGATGTGTTCAGGAACCTGCTGTTGTGTTGGTGGACGAGGGAGGGGAGGGCGGGGCGGAGGGGGGGGTGAAGAATGGAATGGAACCGGGCATAATTTGTCTCAGGACAAAAACGCGTAGTGTTACGCTAATGGTCTCTCGTTGTTCTCATTGTGGTTAGCAGAACTGCATTGCCCAAAGGGTTGTTAGGGTTATGGCAGTCGCCGTGATTGCTGTTCTCCCTCCGTTGTCTTTATTTCTGATCTTACTGCTACTATTATTGTTGTTGTTGTTGTTGTGGTCGTTACTGGTGTTGCTGCTTGTTTTGTCCTTTTGTGCCGCAATAACCGCTTGCAGCTCGCACCCAGTGCAATATATCCGCACTAATACGAACAGCTGCCGAGAATAGCAGCAAACGAACGAAAACAAAAGGCAGGCCGGCACTGCACGTAGCAAACACTTCTTCTATGTGCACACCCGTACACGTGCGTGTGTGTACAGCTTTATTATTATTATTATTATTATTTTAATAATAACAACAACAACAAAGGTGATTTTCGTCATACCATTCAGCAATGTACACACTAGCGTCCTGTCATCGCTTCGTAGGTATCGTCGTAACATTCATTCAAATCGAGGCCACCGCTCGCCGCTACGTAATGAACGAACTAAGGAAAGGAAAAAAGAGTTTAACGTACAAAAAAAGACATTTCTAACAATGCAACATCGTCCACGGACTCTTCAATCTGTCAGCAGACCTCCACTGTGTGGGTGGAGCCGCCGTGGCCATGCGTTTGTTGATCTATCTAGCTGAACTGGAAGGCGGGTCGGACGCTATTGTGAATGAGAGCGAATTTGCGTACATTTGTACTTCACTTTTCGTTGCCGCCGATACAGGCACAACTCACACAACTCGCTTCGCCCAAAGAGTCGATACCGCCACTGCCGCCATGTACAACACTAGCATTTCTTTGATATTATTATTGTTGTTGTTGTTGTTGTTGTTGCTGTGGTTATTGTTGTTGTTCAGATTATCGTTGCTGTTGTGGTTGTTGTTGTTGTCGTCGTCGGTGCTCTTATCTTCGGCTCTCAATCCGTTTAGTGAGTCGCCACCAGGAACGACATCGATGCAGAATCTATGCTAGCCAACACAGGCGGTACAACCACATAGCCAGAAAGAACCGACAAACGTATCTAACAAAACCCAGGGTCCGTAAGATAGTAGTAAGTAGTAGCTGTCCTAGTGCTTAGTTGGATGAGTAGACTCGGTAGTACTGAGGGTTCACAGGGGGTAGCCGGTCGTAGTTTGGGGCTAGCTGGCATTGTAATGCAGCAGTGGAAGTAGAGTACTCGTTGTCCTGAACTCTGCGCCCTGCGCGAGTCGGCAACCTGTGTGTGCACAGATGCTGGCGCCTCCCACCGATAGCGGCGGCAGCAGCAACAACGACATAGCCTGAGTACAGCTTCCTTAACTACCCCCCCCCCCCCCGCACCTTGTCTCTCTAAATGTTTGTTTGATATGCGCTCGTGTCTAACATCACCACCCATGCACCTCAGCACCACTATGAACCTCATCATGTCAGCTCATCGTCTCTATTTCAATTCTCCGTTTGTCATCTTACTTGTCACTTTCACTTTTAGAGCTTCTTGCTCGGAAATAACATGTACCATGTATACGACTGAGTTGTGTTTATATAAACGATTGGCTATTGCCAATACGGGGGGAATGTGCTGCATAATGACCCCCGGGCCGGACGGTTAATGCCCTGGTCGTACCGTCCGGGACGCCTGCTGCAAGTGGCCACACGAACGCAGACCTTATCTTATATATTTCCCTCTCCTACGTTCTCTTTCATTTCACTGCACAAGCGCTAATCAAGAAGCTCCGCCTTTGACGCGGGTGTAGCATTTATGCACTGTCTTTAATTTTATATTGTGAATCAATGAAGAAAAGAAGAACGCCTTGAAGTCCCCGAGTCTCGAGTGGGTGTGTGTGTGTGTTCTTGTATATTGTTCTTCATCTGCTGCCAGTTCCGTCACGGCCACATCCTGCCATCTTGGCTGGCAGGGTAGAAAGATGATGAAGTCACACTTATGTCTGCACAAAAATGATTGCTTCACCAACCGGACTACTGGGCGAAAGGATTATCATTTGTTTGATTCTATTCGTTTTAGGATCGCTTCATTCATTTGCGGTTTCTACATCTGGTAGACAAGACGACATCACTGTCACAGTCGTTCCACAATGCTCTAGCAGAAACTTTAGAGGACGATGATGACCACGCACTGCGCCTGTTCAGGTTTTCAGCCTTTGTTGTCGAGTCGTGTTTATATATATATATATATATATATTAGAGCCTAACGTATATGACAACGAGGACCATATTGTCATGCTCGTCGCCACCACCTCACACGCCACAACAGCCGCGTCTCCAGCTGCTCGCTTAGCAGTAACGAAGGTGAAGAGGTTTTCCCGGAAGACCTTCGAAGGCCATCGAAAAGCATTCTCCAACACTGAGCCCACGGCCTCTGAAACGGTTGCTGTTATGAAAGAAAACGGCTGTGCCCGATACGCACGTGATCTTGAGTTGAACCCGCCATCACCGCCCAGACGGCCGTCCTGGCCTCGTTCCTTCCCTTTCGCGGATGAACTTTAACCGCCAAATGGACTCACCCAAAGAAACGCCAACCAAGTCAATCAATGCGATTTCGCAGTCGTAATTCACAGCATACGAATACGTATATATATATATATATATATATATATATATTCATGTAAAACTCCCTTCCAACCAGTGATACAAACAAACACTTATTTTAGTCCGCGTTAACTTAGTTAAACTCGTCGTACTGACTAACTAACTAACTAACCCCCGTAATACAAATGAACCCATATAGGACATCACATAGCCCCCGTGTACTTACGTGTGTCGACTTCGGGCGATTGAAATCGAACCCAAGACCTTCGCCGGTTCGCCGGCTTCGGCGTCGCAATTTATCGCACGCTCCACCTCCCTCTCATACGATGACATACATACATACATACCTGCGTATAAAGATTGACCTCGTAGTCTCGTAGAGAGTCGAGCTTTGGCGCCATAAAGCGGAATCTTTGCTCCCTCATCTGCCTCTCTCAATCTACCTCTTGCCATATAGGACAACGAGTGGTAGAAGACCAAACGAAGACCGCACAGGCCAGCACGGCTCGTTGTACTACTCTCACTTACGACACGATTACGCGGCAAGGTAAAAGTGCCGAGGAGACGAGACGTGGCACGTCGCGTTCTGTCGTCACCATTTGGCGTTCGTCGAGAGTTGGTTGATGAAGTCGCCGAGTGGGGTGAAGTCATTTCGGCAGGGCAGACGCCATCTGCACGCGCTAGCAACCATAGTAGCAACGACAGCAGCAGCAGCACACTGGAGGGACAACGAGAGGGATCTGATAAATGTTCGACTACTGACTCTCCACTACGTCTACTCTCTCTCTCTCTCTCTCTCTCTCTCTCTCTCTCACTGCTACTGCGAGAACTATTCCAAGAAACGAGAGAGGACAAACGGGAGCAGCTCGGAGCAGTAGGCCTTTGAGGTCGATGATGCACGCGCCCCCACGTGCTGATTTGATTTCCCGAAATCATTAACCCCTCGTTGTTGTTGCTGCTGTTGTTGTTGTTGTTGTTGCTGCTGTTGCTGTTGTTGTTGTTGTTGTTGCTGCTGTTGCTGTTGCTGCCTGAACGGTGGAGGTAAAAGCAGTCACTGTTGTGCTGTGATGTTATTGTTATTACCGTTGTTGCCGGTCCTGTTGAAGGTGTTGGCGGCGGAACTCAGCGATGCTACTACTATTACTACTACTGCTGCTGCTGCTGCTATTACAGCTTCTCGTTTAGTAGCTGTCTCACTACTGACCGTGCGTTCTCGTGGCGCACTTCAGACTTCCCCTTGGTCCCATCTCGGATTGTCTCATTGGACACTGATGTCAGCAGATGACTGGCTGAGGCTGGGGCCTAGGACTCACTCACTGATTGACCGACTGGAGTGAACCGTCGTGAACCGTGATTCGCGCTCGCCGCTTGCGTCCGATTATGGTCCGATAAGATCAGCGCGCGTCACGACGAGCAGGTCGGCTTCGTTCGGCGAATCGCCGAACAACCAACGAATGATACGGCCGCCGGATGAAGCGCGGAATGACACTCTCACACAGAGCATCAGGCCGCCCGCCTACAGATAAACGAAAAGACCCGCCGTTTCCCTCGAGGGGAGCAGCAGACGCAGCGGCAGCAGCAGCAGCAGGTTTCGTTGTCGTTGTCGTTGTCATCGCCCTTGCTATAGATAGACAGCAGGCAGCAAATACGGACGGCAGCCGCCGCCGCTGCCGACGTGCATATAAAACCCAAGGTGATAACGATACGACCAGGTGACGTCGGAGGACGCCTAGGACCTACGGCAGCCCGGCCCGGCCCAGCCCAAAGCAAGCCAAAGAACCCCCCCAGAGGTAGCACAGTCAGAGATGCCGGCCTAGGTGAGCTATAGGACGGCTGCTAAACAGCAACAACAACAATAACAACCCGACCGCGAACTGGCGGAGGCGGCGGCGATGGCGGCAGCCGCGCACGGAGAAGTGCATAGACGGACGAACGCACGGACAGAAGCACGTACGAATGGATACACGGGCGCCGTGTTTAGATACCGCGTGCGGACAGACACGAAGCCAGCCAGAACACCGGTAGTTAGACGGACAGAACGTCAAAGGTGGAGGACACCATTGACGACGACGATGACGACGACGACGACGATGCTCAGAGAAGAAGAAGATGAAGAGCAATGGCGACGCCGACACGAAGTCACCCACCGAGAGACGGGCGGGGTGAAGAGGTGCGAGCTCACTACCGGCCGGCCGGCCACAAATACGACAAGAAGGCCGAAAGGCCGAAGGTGATGATGAGAATGAGGCTGAGCATCATTCAGTCACCACCACTACCATCATCATCGTCATCAGCATCGTCACCACCATCATCGTTGTCATCATCAGTGGTACGACCACGACGACAACGGCAACAGTAACGACGGCCGGATAACCACTGCCTCACAACCTCACCGCCAGCAGCAGCAGCAGCCGCAGCAACAACAACAACATCAGCAGCACCAATAGTAGTAATCGTTGTAGTAGTAGTAGTAGTAGTACTAGTAGTAACATTAGCAACAGTAGCAATCGTAGCATCGTCAGCAGCAGCAACAGCTCGTCCTTTTTCTCCAAGGAGGCCGTCGGTAGCCGTACGACGAATCTCTAGGATCTATTCCTACCGATCTTCCGACCTAGTTAAGCGACCAGCCACCTCCTCCAGCCACCCCCTCCAGCCACCTTCTCCAGCTACCACCTCCAGCCACCACCTCCAGCCTAGATCTATCGTCTTTGTCCGGCGGCGGCGAATCTATCCGGATGCGGCGCTCTCCTAGCTAAGCGGCTAGCAAGCAGTTAACTAACAACTAGTTATCTATTGTAGCTGCTGCTGCTGTCTGACTATTATCTACCTATCTACGTGCGTGCCTAACCAACCGACTGACAGACTGACAGACTGAGTGACTATTGATCTGTCTGTCTGTTTGTCTGCTCGATTCTCAATCCAGATGGATTGAGAAACCCCGGCCGGGGGTATTGCCGGGCCGCCGTTCGCCCGCACGTCTATTCAGACGCAACCCCCACCCACTCACCCACCCACCGATCCACCCACTCACCACTCGACACACATTCACACCTTTCACTAGCCACCAACCACGTTTCTTCTTCGTCGTCGTTTTCTTCACCTACAGAATTACGACTTCAACGTTTGCTACTCATACTGCTGCTGCTACCACCACTAATACTACTAAAACAATACCACCACTACCACTACTAGTTAATTTTTTTATTGATAAATATGTTACAACTATTTCTCAAAGAAACAGCTTGCGCTTTACTTCAATGAAAAATTGACTAACACTACCGCTACTACTACTACTGAAGTAAAGTAAAATTTTCGGCCTGACCCTCAGCCCAGATTTAACGTCTACGGAACTGTTTTTGTCACATTGCTCAACATTGTGGGGCAACGGTGGGGCTCGAACCCGCGCTGCATCTATCTAGTGTCTCCTCCTAGGCAGGCAGGCCAAACAGACAGATAGATAGATATACAGACAGATAGAGAGGCAAATCAACTACCACTACTACTACTGGAAAATAGGACGACGCAGCTAACGAACGCCCCCCACTGCCCGCTCTGTGAGACGACTCGGATCGGAGATTCGTTTGCCGAAGATTCGATCGACGGATGCTGGATCGACGCGCATCGAGCGCATGCATGCTTAATTGATTGAATCGAACGATCTAAACGACTAGTGGCAGCTAACGCCTGCTCTAGCAAACAAGCATGCAGGTATGCAGGCATGCGTCTACATACCCACAGACCCACATACCCTATAAACCTACCTAGCTGCCTAGCTTACAACAAATACACCCACCAGATCCACAATCCTCCCCACTAGATCCACAATCCTCCCCACCAGATCTGCTGCTGGTCAGCGAGGCCAGCGGTCAAACGCCGCCAGACACAGGCGGCCGCCCTTTTATCTATGTGTCTATCTATCCATGTATCTATCTATCTATCGACCTACTACTACTGCTACGTACAAATCAGTCCAACAACAAAAACAACTGCACATCGATCTGAGGTGACCGACACCCGCCTGCCGCCCTATTCGTTTCGCTTCGAGCCTGTAACTACTATTCCTAATAACTCACCATGTACGTTACAGGCGTGTTGTTCCGCGATACCAGAGCAATTATTCACCCGTTGTATCCCCCCGCCCAGCCTTCAACGCCTCGCGCCCTTCGTCGCGATTGCGCCTTTATACACTCAAATACTACTCTTCAGCTAGTACGGTTTCGATGATCACAGGTGTGAACAACGCGACATCCACTCAATATGCTATATATATATATATATATATATATATATATGATACTTCTTCGGATTGCAAATTTATTTAAATTCAGCAATTCTTCAATGAGCTTGAACTGTCCACAATTCCACATTTTTAAGATGTTTTTATAATTAAGGGCATTTTGCAGAAAAGTTACCGCTTGTATTTGCTCGTATATATATATATATATATATATATATATATAATTTGTTTTTTTATGTGCGTTTTATTTACAATATCTTATGCGTATTACAACATTACAGTCGTGTAGTTCGTAAGGCTGAAAGCTCTTGTACGTAGCACTGTTATATATATATATATATATATATATATATATATTATATATATACATACATGCTCCTTTCAATTCAATATAGCGTTCAACTGATTTCATGCTGTCGTGCTCGGAGTATAGTACCAGTAGTATTATTGTAATCGTATGTCGGTGGCGTGGTGGGTGCATCCGCCTGCGTCGGCTCGCAACCGGAGGGGACCACCATAGCAGGTGCGCGGGCGGATTCGAGACCCACTGCTGCCCCACACGTGTATTTATGGGGGTCGGTCCGTCTATGAAGCAATGCAAATGCTGCTGCAGTCCGTCCCATTGACGTTAAATGGCTTGGCTGAGGTCAGCTCGAAAACTTTACTTTTAGTCTAGTAATCGTACGGGAGGACGGCAGGTAGTGGCAATGTACACATGCAACCGATAGTGAAAGCTCTCCCTCAATGTGCGTGCATTGATTGTCTCTCTGTTTCGTGCTCTCGCTCTCCCTCTCTCTCTCTTCCTCCCCCCTCTCTCTTTCTCTGTCTCTCTGTTTCCCTCCCTCTCTCTCTCTCTCTCCTCTCTCTCTCTCTATATATATATATTATATATATATATATATATATCCCTCAATGCATGTGCAACAAGCTTAATCGCGCCACCGCGCCTCCATTCATCGGCGATCACCTCCGCCCCCGCCGCCCCAATAGAGGTGACGGCAGCACGGCGGTGGTGTCTGGGCGGCCAACAGCTCTTGCGCAATGCCGCCCATGCCGCTGCTGTTGCTGCTGAATCAAACCAAACTGCTGGCGTAGTGGCTGCGTTGCACGCACATATTTCGAGTCATCCACCACATCAAAAGACATCGCCCCCCCCGTCCAGTGTTATCGGGTGTAGGGCCGTAGGTGTTTTGCTGTGGGCGGGCGGACTGGGTGCGGTCTGCGGACTAACTGCGGCTGGCTTCGAACTTGCTCAGTGCGATCTCAGAGGAAATCTCGCTCGTCGTTTCGCTTGTGTTCGCTTGTGTGATCTTGGTGATGATACAGATGATACCGGATCGCCGTCGTTGTTGTTGTTGTTGTTGTCGTTGTCGCCGTCGTCGTCGATGTTGTAGTTCTAGTAATTGTTGTTGTTGATGCAGTTGTGATAGTATCGATGTTGTTGTTGTTGTTGCGTAGGCAATTCTTCCTTTTTATTTCAGATCAAGAACACCACGGCTGTTAGTTAACCTGACATGCACCAGCCGCCGGCCCCGACTTCACGGCCTTCACTACCACTGCTGCTACTATTGCCTTGGCCAACATCGTGATCATCGTCACCATCTACCAGCGTCAACAACAACAGCAACAACAACAATAAGGTTCATGACAACGACAACAATAAAATTCATGACAACGATAACACCAACAACAATCGCAGCAGCAGCAGCAGCAGCAGCAGCAGTAGCAGCAGCAACAATAACAACACAACAACGTCAACATCAGCAGCAGTAGCCACAACAACAGTAACACTTAGTTAATACGGCTGTGTCAACTGCCGGTACTAACAGTGTATTAGCAAATGCCTATACTCTACTATTCTTTCTACGACTTGGTTAACCAGTGCTGTGTTAACCAGCTACCACTCGTGTTGGTGTTGTTGTTATTGCTGTTGTTGCTGCTGCTGCTTCTTCTGTGGCCGGCATTGCTAGGAAATTCGTTCAACCTCGTCTATCCTAACGCGTAGCGGTATTGACCGGAATATTCATCCGGATACACGTGATTGTGGTGATTATGATGCTGCTGTTGCTGTTGTTGCTGCTACTACTATCGTTCTGGTTACTGCCATTTAGGGTAGCGATTGATGTCTCTCTCTGTAGCCAATCGTGTTTTTCATGAATCGTGTCTCCCACAGACCGGCTTCCTTGATTACAGTAGATCTGACAAGTGGACAACGTAACAAAACTTCCGCATGAAGAGACCGTGGAGCAAAACAACCAGAGAGAGAGAATGAAAGCGCTGACTCTCCGGTAATTCGGCGAACATTACTGTAACTAACCAGCAAAATAACAGAGTTCCCTAACAGACTGTGCGCATTGCGTATGGCTGATTTTCGTGGTAAGACCACTACCGCCGCCACCACCACCACATATTGTTGTCGATCTTAAGCCTGCCTATGTGTATTCCCGATTTCAACTCCTGTACAAATAGAACTGGTTCGTTGCCGTGTACTTCGTCGTTGCTGCAAACGTCATTTAACTGGTCGATAACAATAGTAGCACTTGAAGAAGTGGTTGTTGAAGTAGAAGCAGTAGTTAGAGTACCAAGACAGAAATAAGTCTAGTGTTCAGTGCAAGAACGCATTCGACTGTAGTTCAACTTGGGTATATCAAAAAGAAACAAAAACTTCGAAAAACACAGACACATTTTAGCTATCAAACGTCATCTTGATTGAATTGTGCCGACGACGCCGATAACAACAACGACAACAAATATAGCAACAGCAACAATATCAACAAGAACTAAACTGGTAACACCAATCACAGTGCAGATAAATTCGGCAAACAGTAGCCGCCCAATTAAAACAGAAACGATGGCAATCATCTATCTATACGCAACAAAAGCAGACTCACATTGCCTTACATGTTAAGAAATAGCTGCATAAATCACCAGTATGAACAAAAAAAAGCCCTGCCCTAATAACCTGCCAATAAGTGTACGTCGAAGAAGCACGTCGATCAGCATCGTCGGCCTGAGTAATGCAAGGAAAAGAAACACTAATATCATCAGTGGGTAGTGTCTTTGTTATATCAGAACTTTATTATATCAGAACGAGAAGCAGTAGCATCGACAATCGGACAAATCGACAAAAGTGTTACGGTCGCATAACTAAGAATTGTAGTAACGCTACATATCGTTTTTTCGTCATTTTTGGTTGCGTTCATAGCAAATCTACTACTTGGCATGATCGATCTAGCTGCTGCCATTGTTGTTGCTGCTGCTGTTGTTGTTATTATTGTTGTCATGGAATTTGTCGGACCGTAAATCCGTCAACTGGGTAGCGGCGCTACATGTCAAGTTAGGCTCATTCATGTCTATGTCGTTTCGGTTAGCAGCCACTGCCGCGGTGGGTGGCAACCGTAGCCGTTTTCTGTAGACACCGAAATCGCGGAAGGGGTCACGCCACTAAGAAGGAACAATACCGGCGACAATAATCATCGACGGGTTAAAGTCAACAGAGTTTGCCCGCCTAGACCCTCACGAATATGAATCGTTGAACAACTTAATCTGCGGCTCTAAACATATCGTGGGCATGCCAATATATGCCGAATGCCATTGCTGACACTGGTTTACGCCGCTGTTTGTCGGCTCTCCGGGACCGCAATCTCAGTTAAGCTATTTCTTGTTGTTAATGTTTCTGGACGGCAGCGCTTACGGTAGATTGCTAGTCAGTCAGTCGCATTCTGTTAGGAAGAAGTAGTAGGAGTTTACTGCTGCACGAGAGCAGTGATGGCGTCACGTCGTCATAGCCATTTGGCCAACTCGTTCGTTGCCACCTGCCAACAACAAGAACAACAACAGCACCAGCAGCCGCAGCAGCAATAACAATAACAACAACAACAGCAGCAGCAATAACAATCACAATATGTACAACATAAACAGCAACAGCAAGTAGATCGTAGAGCGTGCTCAGTATCGCAACGGAAGTTTCCTGCAGACATGCAAAAACAGAGGACGAATCCCACTACAAGGTGCTGATCGACGTGAATGACGGGGTACTTCAGCGGAGGTATTGCTAGCCTGCACCCCTACAGGAGGAAGGGCATCCAGACACTCCTGGCCCAGCAATACTTCTTCAGGCTACATACAGGTCAAGCCGTCACGCGTCACAAAAACGTTTCGTGACTCGAGGTGACGCCCTCCTCAAACCGGCCAACAAGACAACGCCCTTGAGCTGTACTGTGTGACTTTGACTTCAACGCTCTCTTTCTCTAGTTCTTCAACGGGCCGACCGTAAGTAAGTAAGTAAGTAAGTAAGCATGAAGGCGGATGAAGGAAGGGAGCCAGATAGCCAGAACGACGCGATATTTGGCGCTGAACTTGTTTATGACGCTCAGCATACGCGTTGTATCTATGGGCAGGTGAACGACGCTTTCGTGGGACCACGTAACGTCTGCGCCGTTAGAAAGCGAAGTTAACTAGCAAAGCTATACAAAAAGGATCGCAACTTATTGTCGCTTCGAGTGGTCCCGTTGAACAAAAACTACAGCAAGAGCCGGCGTATCAGAAGGACCAGAAACTTGTTTGTAAAAAATATATGTATATATATATATATATATATAAATATATATATATATATATATATATATATATATATTAGCAGCAACAACCACAACCGCAACCAAAACGACTGCAGATGCAGCGTCGTCTAGCGGTGCTTTGATGGCGTGAGTCAAGCCTGGAAGCTCGAATGAGCTGCCGATCAGGTCTTGTTTGTTTGCTTGTTTGTTGAGGCGCCGCGACTTCAGCATACATGCGCTCATTTGTTAGCTTCGACTAAGGAGAGGTGGCGATACTTCGGTGCCGGCGGTTAGCTAGCGCAAGCGGGCACACAACCCTATCGCTGGGTCAACATCGTCCCTAAGACGATCTATCCCTCAAAGCCTCAAGGGGCCTAATGGCGACGCGTCGTCATCAGCGACGGCGGCGCGCGATGTTTCCCTACCAGTCTCAAAGTTTGCCCGTCCCCACACCCTCTGGTTCGTGTTGTTTGTCATCGGTCTAAACGAGCTATTCTGCGATGAGCATCTTCTGCGATCGACGACTTCGAATTCTGCTGTCGCTTCATGTTGCCGTAGAACAAACTCGAGAAACTTGGCCGAAGTCATTTTGCTGCTGCTGCTAGAGAACACCGGCTAGACAAAAGCACACTCTACTGTGCTGGCTCCATAAATGTTGATATACTGACACCCAGCAGTGTGTGTACACGCGTACGGATGAACACACATGTATATATATATATAGCTGTATCACATACATGTATCTAGCGTGTGCGTGTGTATATATTTATATATATATATATATATATATATATTTTAGTTTATTCATGCGTACTTAGGCGCGGCGTGTAGCATGTTAGGACAAATGGTTACGTTAACGTCTCTGTCAAAAACACAGCTTGATAGCCGCTCGTGAGGCTTTGAGTATCTTTTGAGAGAGAGAGAGAGAGAGAGAGAGAGAGAGGGGGGGGAAAACACGGTGGACTCGAGTCAGTCGTCAGCAGCGGTCAAACGGTCATAACAACAAAAACGCGCGCCAAAAATCGATCGCAAATTCGATTTTGTGCCCTGAGCGCTTTCGTTTCGGAGGGGGCATCACGTCAAAACGAAAAAGAGATGGCTATGAAAATGCACGCCTGCCCTTTAGGCAGACGTCGTCTGGCAAACAACAACGACAAAAACGGATTGCGTGATTGCGATGTCCGCGCACCAGCTGCGACAGACATTACCACCGAGCCCGCGGCGAAGGCGGCGAACAACAACACAAATGAGCCACCATCTATCTACCCGGCTAGCTCGATGTAGACAGCCATGCATATGAGACGTGGCCCACGGCTGTGTGAGTCCGTGCCGATACAAACACTTGACTTCAAGAGCCCACAAACCCCGTGGTTAGAGTAGGAACTCGCGTACTGGACACCATCGTGAACGTGAATTCGTCACGCATCGCCAACATGAGCATCGCCAACATGACCATCGCACCACCTCGTCTCTCAGGTACTTGCACTACAATATCGGTGCAAAACAATTATCTTGTACACTTAAGGGTTTTCCACACATCACACGGCTGCCGCCAGTTAATGCGCACTATCTTCAACCATAACACTAACAACCATCCATCCATACGTTCCTCCAGACGCTGAGTCTTTCTTCGCCTGGAATTTCATTGTTGTTGCTGTTGTCATCGCCATCATCACCGTGGGCAGCAGCAGCAGCCACCACCACGTCCATCATCATCATCATCACTTGCACCTAACAAAGTGGCTATACTAAATTAAAAAACGCGTAAAAGCTCTTAAGTTGTTATTTTGTCAACGTGTTTTTCGCTGCTTATTACCATTTAATATTTTCCGATTATGTAGGGAATAATAATAATAGCTTGCATATTTTTTTGCTTTCAAAGCAACGCCTAATACCTTCAGCTTTGGTGATCGTTAGTCATGCTCATGTCCTCATATTTTCCAAGGTCATGATCACGTGCCGTTTACGCACGCTGTCGCCTAGCATACCTCTGCCATGCTGCTGTAGTACTAGTAGTAATAGTAGTAGTAGTCGATCTACCCTTCGCAAGTTGCACTTAGTCGTTTAGAGCAATCCTAATCTACTCTTGATGTGCTTGAATATGCATTTCCATAGCACACGACAACGAGCTTTCTTTGCTTCTCACACTTCTTACATGCACTTGATACAACAACCCCGCAACGACGGAGCGGCGACAGCAACAACAGCAGGAGATAAGCACAGCCGTACGCGATAATAACTGACTGCAGCACAAAAAACTTCAACTTAAGCCTTCAAATCTCCAGAAGCGCGCCACTCCGATACACGACTTGAGTTGATTTCGACACGGCGGTGGGGCTACGCAAACCCCCGCAATATCCCCACGCACTCACAACCGGCATATTTCCAGCTATATTCCACCCCACCCCCCCCCCCCCCCCCCCGCCGCCCTAACACACCGTACACAGATACACAACTACTCATAGACGCCCCCAAACATACAAGCGATGATGAAGGAAAAAACCTCCCCATCTTCTTGCCTGTGCCAAACTATAACACTAGTCTACACTATGCTAGCCAGGTAGACCTTACCTGGTCGCCGGATCTTAGCCATAGACAGTCGTTCTATCGCTGGCGGGAACAACTAGCAGGCTGTACCGATGGGCTAGTTGCTGGGAACAGAGCGGTGGGAAAAAGGTATTTCGTCCGGATCGTAGCAATCGCCAAAAACAAGGTCATGGTAACAGTAGCAGCAGCCGTCGAATCAGTAAAGGTACTACGGGTGATCTGATGAACGAGACACGAGGAACAGACTTCGAACTTCGTTCCCAGCAGTATACACAGGAGCGCATAGGTGCACAAAGCAAATGAGCAAAATTCTCAATTTTTCTTCTTCTTCTTCTGCTACTATTCCTCTTTTTCTTCTTCATATCTATCTTGGCTTGCCTAATGTAAGCACCTTTCTTTCGTTTATGGTTATTTTTGTTTATGGTGGTTCGTTCTTCTTCTTGCTGCCCCTTTCGCACGTGAGCACACATTATAATAATTGTGCCACATCGTCGCCGTCTACTTCATTAACTTGGCACCCAGAACAAGCCAACAAACGCAACCCCCGACACCGCCGCTGACCATCACCCAAAGCGCAAGTCCTGCCCTGCCCTCCACCCCCCGCTCACCCCTTACATGATTACTACGATAGAGCAGTG
The DNA here is from genome assembly GCA_003439945.1 of Dermanyssus gallinae. Taxonomy (NCBI): domain Eukaryota; kingdom Metazoa; phylum Arthropoda; class Arachnida; order Mesostigmata; family Dermanyssidae; genus Dermanyssus; species Dermanyssus gallinae. Next base: position 172,012 of record QVRM01002688.1, read on the forward strand.
CATTCGATCAGTCTTGAAGCCCGAATCCATTGGCTGAACTACTACGGACCGACAATTACTACCCATAGGCTATTTATTTTCTCCTCGCCTCGGGGGTAGACTTGGGGGTAGATAACGTCAACCAACCCTGCTCGCGACGGCGCTCTCCCGTTCGTGTAGAGTCAATTCACTACCACCTACCTGCCTGTCTGCCTGAGCGAGAGGTTGGAGACTACGCGTTCTCCAGCGCCAAGGGGTTCGGCTACGGCTAACATTGCTACACTAACAGCGTACAGGTATCTACTGTACAGCAATCATTACCGCCGGCATATTTAACACCGTTCACACACACGCAACGAGCCTGTCGTCGAAATTCGCCACGGTCTGTGTGATGTCCATCCATCAAACGTTGAACAACGAATGAAGTTAAATCGTCAGCAGTTGCTGCTTGGCGCAAAATGTCGGCACGTGGTGGATATATATATATATATATATATATATACTATCTATGCGCACACTGCAGATTTGCCCACCAAAAGCAATTTTGAAGCCGTGAAAGTGCGCGGAACAGGGCTCGTGCAGGGCTGTCAGCAATGGCATTATGTGACGAGACGCCTAGAAACGGGCCAAGATCGAATAGGAACAGGAGGGGGAGACGGAAAAAGAGAGAAAAAATGAACTCAAGTAATCTAGTCGTGTCAACCAGCAAAAAAGTAAGGAGCGGAAATATAATTCGCCAGGAGAGGCAATAGTGCCATATGTAGTAGCGATTAAACGACAACTAGCAATCTTTGCATTATTGCTCACCACCTTTGCTTACTCGCTGCTATATTTGCGCTATGCCACCTACACGGACACATGCATATACAACCACCAATATATATGTATATATATATATATATATATATATTTATATATTTATACATTTGTATAGTGCATACAGACGGATGAACAAACCGGCGTTCGTAACTTAAGCAAAATGGACCCATATGCATCTACCTATTTACCTACCCGTGCCCCATGTTAGCTTATGTTGTATCGATCGCTGCCATATCGAGCGAAGCAGTGAAGCGGGTGTACTTAGTAAGCAGTTGGTGCAGCCGACTTGTAACCGTTCTACCGCTGGCATCAACGAAACGGAAGCGGCTGAAAGAGCTGAAACATCAGACCTCAACGGGCGCACCTTCTCTATATGTACTTGCTCTATGCGCTCACGTAATGCCTACCTACCTGCTTCATGCCTACGAATAGATGACAACAGCAGGCGGTCATCTGCATCTAGCAAGTCGATACATGCCCTACGACTAACCTCAGCTGCGACCTCGCCAGCCAGATAGCCAGCCAACGGCATGAAGGGAACGCAATTTTGACGGGCGCCAGCGACCATTAGGCCGGGAGTGCCACGTGCCACCCCAATGTCGTGTCCTGCTCAGCTATCCCTATTCTGGCCGATTATCGGCAGAAGTAGCAACACCTCACGCTACACAGAGCGGTGTAGATCGAATCCACTAACTGATTCGAATTGACCGCTCCTTTTTCCCCCTTATCTCCCCCCTCTCTCTCTCCCAATCGGCCTCTCTATCTCTGGCTCTCTCTCTCTCCTTTGCTTCGACGGCTCGAGGCTATCATTCGAACCACAGCAAGACAGTTCAAGACGATCGCTGTCAAAGTTACGTGTCTATCTTTCTAATCTCTATCTCAGTCTGCCTCGCCTTATTATGAGTAGTAGTGGCTTCGTGAGGATATCGCGCGCGAGGTGCACTTGCTTGCTTGCACCACTACTACCATCATCATCACCACCACCACAACTACCACCACCATCATCATCATGTCATGTCCCGTGTTGTGTTCGTATCAGTCCGCCGGCTGTACCGTTTTGACACATTACGCGCGTCGCCATCGCATCGAAGGCACGTCGGGCAAACTCAGAATTGTTTTCAATGCCATATATATATATATATATATATATATATATATTATCATGGGGAAATTCTCCCGGGTGTCGGAGACGAAAGCAGGAAGGGCATACCATCTGGTTATGGTAAAAAGTCCGACCGGCTTTTACGTCGTCCTGATTTATCCTTTTGAACAGGTGACCCAACCAGTTAACGAAGCAAACAACCACAAGAAGCGTAGCTAGAGCTGCAGCACAAGCGGCATGTTACTACTACTACTACACGCTAGCACGTCTTAGCAATAGGCTCGTATCTACAATCATGGACTTTCACAGCGTAGATTCAACACATGACGACATGATAATGCTCGAACGCTGTTATGTTTTTTTTGCCTTAAAAAGTAATCTCAACACAATTGACCATGTAGGGTGACCACGCACATGAATCCACAATTACCACCGCTACGACTGCCGCTTGGAGACTGCTGATAAGTTCGGCTAAGGGACGCCTTTTATACAATATATATATATATATATATATATATATATATATATATATATATATATGCCTAACGTATGACCAGTGCAAAACGGGAGGTGTGGGATGCTGGCAGTAGTTCCAGCAAACGTGAGTGAGGCATATTTATCATCACGGCGGGCTGTATAGAGGCGAAGGCGACAATTGGTCGAAAACGCCGAAGCACAAACCGACCAACAATGAAGAAGAGATACAACAACAACAACAACAACAACGGCATGAGAAACAACAGCGAAAGCAGGATACGTACGAACTAAACGCGCTACACCAAAAGGATGACCCGCCGCTGCCGACCAGATCATTTCTACTAACCGATTCAACCTCCTATACTCGCGGACGAACGCGCCGAAGCTCGGCAAGATGACAAGGTCCCTCTGCCGCTGCTGCTGGTGCAACAACAACACAACAACAACGACGAAACGTATCACAATAACAATGATAGCAGCAGCAGCAACAGCAACAACAATAAAAACCACTACACTACTCAATAAAAGCTCATCGAAAAAAAAACGCTGACAACGGCTACAGCACGGGGCGGCATTTATGAAAAGTCGCTCATCGTCCTCTGTCCACGACTGCTGAGTGGCCGTCGGACGCTGGCTACCGACAAACGTATTGGCTGACTGAATCCAATGATCAGCTCATTAACCACCAAGAACCAGCAGAGGGTCAGCCAGAGACTCTTGGCGAGTTTGTGGAGCAAGCAGTTCGCGTGGCGAGTTGTGCTGTCGCTTTACAAAGTGCCCATTGTTACAAATGCTGCTGCTGTTGCTGGCGGTAGCCAGACATTAATTACGCGGCTACGCTTATGCGTATTGATGCTGTTGTAACTGTTGCTAATTGTTGTTGTTGTTGTTGATACTGTTGCGGTTGCTAACTGTTGTTATTTTTGTTGTTAATGTTGCTTTAATTTCCTGCTGCTGTTGATGATGCTGCAACTCCAAACTGTTGTTGTTGATACTGCTGCTGTTGTCGTTGTTGCCACGCCAACACAACAACAGCAACAATACCAACAACAACCACAACGACCAACACGTCCTTTCATTAAGAGCTGGACAGTCTTTATCTGTCGTCGATCTGCCGTTGATGCCGGCTGCCTCGTGATAGTGCTATACTCAATTGCTTGTCCATGCTTTGTTGGACAGGGACAGGCGCTCTGATAATTCGGTCCCGAGACGTCAATCCAGACGTTGTAGCGAGCGTCTGGTTTAACAGCGTACCAGTCGGCGTTTAGTGCAGCAGGCAACAAACACGTTGGTGCTGACCGCCCACGCCACGGTCATTTCAAGCAAACCTGTAGCATATAGCGAATAACCGAATTCCGTAATTGCTGAACAATGTCATCGTGTGCCCGATGTTATTCGTCGCTCATTCTTTCTCGCTCATTTTTCTCTCTCCCCCTCTCTCTCTCGCTTGAACAGATGATTTTAAGCACAAATCCAGAGTACCGTTTGCTCGGTCGGGCCCTGCTGTCTGCTAAGAAATGCATTCGATGCAACGGCAGCACATGCAACAACAACAACAACAACAACAATGAAATTGCCAACCAAAATGGCAAATCAAGTGGTCATCCTTTACAAGCAACGGTTGTTGCTGTCGTCGTTGTTGTCTGTATCTCGCGCGCGCTGTCGTAACAAAAAAAACGTATTACAAAACCTGCTGCAGCTCTCGTTTTGGTCACTATTGTTGTTATTGTTGTTGTTGTTGCTGCTGTTGTTGCTGTTGTTGTTATTGTTGTTGTTGTTATTGTTGCTGCTCTTTTGTTGTTTTCGGCGCTGTCTATCCAACAAATACCATGATAGTGTCCTCGTCGTTGTTGTCGCGCCCGCTGTTGTAAATAATATTATTATTATTGTGTTCCTCATCATTGTCGTTTCTGTTGTCTTCATAGCTGTTTCTGCCACTCGCCTTTTTTGTCATTGTTAACGTGGATTTTGCTGGTGCCACGTTATTACATTTCTTGCTGCTGTCGCTGTTGGTACTGCTGTTGCCGTTGTTGTTGTTGTTGTTGTTGTTGTCCTTCTTCTCATTCTTATTATCATCATCATTATCGTCATCATTACCATTATCATCATCGCCTTTGTGCTGAAAGCTCTGTGGTCAAAGTCTCACACGACCTGGTGACCGCCGTCGTCTTCGGCCACTCAGGAGAGTAATCATCACGTCAGCTATTATCACCTCACCTCACTTCATCCCCTTCGAGGCAACCCATCACCGTGGCGATTCGCTACGACGACGACGACAACGGGAGCGACGACATCGCCTACGAAGCCCAACGCTGCTGCGACTGCTGCTTTGGTACTGCTGCTGTTGCTGTCTTCGCCACGAAAGAGCCAAAGTGAAGGACACTTCCTGCCCCCCCCCCCGCCCCCCAACTGCACCCCACTCGAATCACCTCCGAGTGGCCGAGTCTTGTATAATGAATTCGTCGTCGCTAAGCCTCAAGGCAAGCAGCACAGCATTACTCAGTTATGCATAGGTGGACACCGAAGACGTGCGTCGTACGCTCACGAATAACACGAGCATGCGAGAAAGATGAGAGAGATAGGGAGATAGGGAGAGAGAGAGAGAGAGAGAGAACATCGAGCAACGGCGAAGGGGCACATAACTACGATGAGCTACAAGGTGCGATGTATCTAAGATTACCGCATACCGCGAGATGCACACAAAACGTAGCTGTAACAATGATAGTGTCGGGGACAATCACTGCCGGGGACCAAATGGCTGGTGGGAAATTGAGCCAGCCAGAAGAGAAATCACCTGTCTACTGTGCCAGCCAGGCGGCTCTGACGCCAGTGGACGGCCACTCCTGAAGGGGCTATTCGTACACGTCGAGTGTGGCGTGTGGACATGGGATGTGGACACACGAGTGACACCTCCGACCAACGATGAGCTGCAGCGACAGAAATTTACTACAGAACGACCTCATCTGCACTCATCGCTTAGTAGTAGTGGTGGTCCTAACCTAATGGTAATGGTGGTTGTGGTGGTGGTGGTGGCAGCAGCAGCAGCAGCAGGGCGAACCACCGAAGCAAGAAGGCCAGTAATAGCGTTGTGTTTGTAATAACAGCTACAAAAGCAAAGACATCAACAACAACAACAGCAACAGCGGAAGGGCCAACAAAACAACTAAAATAAAAATAACAATAATAATAATAAAAAATTACAAACGACAATCACAACAACACAACAACAACTACTACTACTACTACTACTACGATTGCCACTAGTAACAACAAGAGAAATAACGTCAATATTCAGTGAGCGGGAACCGCGCCAGCAAGCGCGAGAAGTAAGGGCGAAACTCATCTAATTTCGTTCAACCAACCCAACGTTTCTGCGCATTAGAACGATTTGAACATGGCGCCGCACAGCCAGAGAGTGTTGAAAAGGAGGTGGTGGCAAACGTGGGTCGTATGAGGGGGCAATCAGAGAGGCGATGATGGATGATGTCCAATCTCGACCACCCATTGCGAAGGCAGCACTGCCAGTAATAACACAACGACCGCAAATTAGTGCAGAACCAGGGTCAGCGTTGCATCGATAGGTACTATGGTAACGCCGCTACCGTCAGCAAAAATAATAACAACAACAACAACAACATAAAGCATTCGTAGTGTTTGGCACTAAACTATTAAGCATCACAACGTGCCACCATGATTTTCGTCATAGTCAACCTAAGTCAATACATAAAGAAATCCATCAATCAATGACTTAATAAACTCCTGTCGACGAATACACAAAGTACCCACAATTCCTGTTGTTGGTATCGTTGAGAAGGGAAATGAATGTATTGTTTATTAACCAGTATTTGGCTTTTTATGCACATATGTGCTAAGAAGAAGTTGAGAAGGGAAATAATAATGATGATGATGCCGATATGCCGATGCTGTTTGCCATGCCAGCCCACATGATGGTGGGTGGGGTTAACAGGTAGGGTACTGCTACTGTTGTTGTTTTTGTAGTTTTAGCGGCAGAAAAAAAATGTTAGCATCATTACGCAGCGCAATTAATTTCTCGAAGGCATATAGAAGGGAAAAACTACCGGTTAGTTTAGGACGGAGCCCCAACAGCCGCACCTTGTGCAGGTAATTTCGTCTCTCTGCTCCTCCCTCGACATCCCCCCCATGCAGAAGGCCAGCAAAAGTAGCCTACCTTAATTCTCTCAATGTATCTATCTGTCCGGCAATATATCCTACTCGTAGTACGACGTTACTATTATACAGATATGTGTTTATGCCTTATTTGTTGTTTAGCATCTGCGTTGGTCGGCCATTTGACAAAATAAGTAGAAAGGGATAAAGGAGAGAAAGAGAAACAGCTAGATTAGACCAGTCAAGGAGGTAAAGGACAAATCCAACAAGGTAAACGAGCAAGAGGTGAGCATGGAAAAACACAGGCCACCACCACCACCGCACGCACAGGCCACGCAGTAAAAGAGTCTTGGCCTTTGTGAGAAAAGGTGGATTTTGTCAAGGATTAACGTTGTTAGATAAAGGAAACGACGGGCGGGTCGAACATATTAAGCCGGTATTCGGATGAACAGGTTCAAATGGAGAATGGCTAGTCGCGTCACAAAAGTTCAGGGCCACAGCGAGGTGCCGAGAAGCTAAATCGGTACAAATCGGATCAAATTTTGCAGCATTTGTTTCCGCTACCATACAACAATGTTGCCCATGTCCAATTCTCCCTCTATCGTTTATTATTAAGTAACAATTCCCCCTCTCTCTCTCGCTCTCTCTCTCTCTCTCTCTCTATATATATATATATATATATATATACCAATGTCTAGCGGAACTACCAGTAGGTCTAGAAAGCACGCCTATCATATTGATGCGGTGTGACTTTCGTCATTCGCAGATGTTAATCATCAGTTGTTTCAATTGGATTGGAAACAACTACGTCCAAGGGCCTTCCCGTGTCCAAGATCCACGGTCGGTAGGTTGTCGGCTGCTTGCGTCCACTCCTGCGAGTGGTATTAAGCCAAGCTTTGCACTTTACTAGTACACGAAATCGGTTCGATGATTTGGCCTACAATCACATATTGCACACGCAATCACATAGCGTCGATAGTGACTTCTAGCAGTAAAAGTGGGTGCGCCACCAGCTACGAGCTACGAGCAGCCAATGTGTAGAAATGAGACCAAATCATGCCTTTGCGATCCCTGACGGCTTCCAGCAGCCAAAAGAATTTAAGGAATCTCAATCACGGCGATGAATGACGTCACGACAACAACAGTAACAACTTAATCCCTGTTATTGTCACTCGTGCTTACGACGACGACGACAACAACAACAACAATAACAACAACAGCAATATTAATAACAGTAGTCACTGCCCATTCAACAACATTGACAGCACCCTCATATTCTTGAATTGAGTATTGTTGAAGGAAATTATTTGATCAACAGCACTAATGATGAAGACGATCAGTACCACCACCAACCTAATCAAAATAGCGAAAAGGTGTAGTACAAGTAAACGCTCGCAGGTTATGTGAGAAGTGGTTGTGAGCTATAGTTTGGGTTTCTAGTCTCCTAATCCGACAGTCTGAGACCGGAACAACCACGCAGACTTTCGTCTGCGTGACAACGTCGAACTGAGCGGGGGGACACGCTGACTTCGCTCGACAAGCGAAACAGAAGACCAATTGACCGCGGCAAAATCATGCGAGTGCCGCGCTCTCTCTGTCTCTGTCTGCCAGTTTAACAAGCTCTTAATTCGAAGCTTTGCATACAGTGTATGGGATATATATATATATATATATATATATATATATATATATATATATATATATATATATATATATATATACATATCATCAGGAAGAAACAATACAAATGCATTGAAATATGGAAAGCAGAAAGACAGTCAAATAACTGAATCTGGTAAAAACCATCACTGTGTGCTGGTTGCAATGCTTATATAACGTACAATAGCGCGTTACTATACGACCTGACATTTTTACCAAAATAATAATAGTTATTATTATTATCAATACTATCAATACTATGGCTACCATTTTCTTAATACTGCACATTCTGTACGCTTAACCACATCTATTTCGATGTTGTCTCAAGTCGGTGGCATGTGTGCGGCGCGTATGTTTGTCGTACGCCAAATAGGGAGAAGTAACAGTAGGCAAATATGACGTAAAAAGCGACGGACCAGAGATTCGGGGTATTTCCTTCAATCGCTGTTGTCAGTTTTCTTGTTCGTTGGTTCGTCCGTACGTCATTCTTTTGCTCGCCTACTTGAACGCTTCGTAAGTGTTCGATTCCACCTTGCCACCTTCTGCTGAACTCGGTGGGTATTGTTATTGCTGCTGTTTCCACTGCTGTACCATTGCCCGCCGCAGTATCCATCCCATATATATATATATATATATATATATATATATAGTGACCTCTCCTTCTATCTCACGTTGTTCTTGCCTGTCTTGTGTCCGAGACCATCGCTCTCTTTCCCTATGTCGCTTCTCACCAATCTTTCTTTGTTTTCCCTTTCGATCAAATAAGCGAGCGAGAATCGCGCGAGCACCGTTGACTTTAACTCTGCTTGTTCAAATGTGCTGTGCCTGAGCGAACGGCGAGGACGGCCACCACTCAACCAACCTCATCATCTCTCAACCATAGATACCATCAACATCACCACGACCATGACCATCAAAGCTGGCGAAGGGTCACCTTTGATTCTCATCATCATCATCATCATTGCAGTGAAGAGTATCAACACCAGCAGAAAGAACAGCAACAACAACAGCAATCGCAGCTACCGCGGTTTTCTTAAGAGAAAACACTCGCTGAGAGGGCAGTACTAGTAATATTAGTAGTAGTAGTAGTAGTAGTAGTCGAAGTAGTAGTAGAAGAAGTACTCGTAGCACTGGTAAAAATAATAATCTGGCCGAAGGCCGATCGATCTTTGATGGAACAACAAGCGATGATGCGAGCGGCAGGCGAATCGAACAGGCAGAAGTCTTCGAAGCATCAGTGAGCCCAGTGGATGGGTACGTGCATACCGTGCATTCGACGAGGCAAACGTCGTCATCAGCTGGCATAGACAACGACAGCAAAGCCGATGATGATGATGATGATGATTGTTTCAACAACCTCAACCATCAAGAATAAACCATCGAACCGGCAAAAGTTTCCCTCCGGTCTATGGGTTTGATTGCTGCTGGTTCGTTGGCTCTGAACTCAAGGAGGAGACAGGTTGACTACAACAACAACAACAACAACAGAAGCAACAAAACACCCACCAGACAACGACAACAGCAACAATAGCAGAAATAGCAAAAGCACAACAACAACAACAACAACATTTTCAATATTTGTAGAACTAGAACAACCACTAAAACAATACTGCCAGCAATGCAAGCTTACAGGAGCATCCACAACAACCACTATAAACTGTACATCTTTGCACACTGTCTCCAACCAATGGCACTGTAAATATTGTGCCAATTTGCGGCAAGTATTTCCCACTACCTACACAGGCATTCAACTACCTCGGTTTGCTAGAGGAGCGCCACAACAAACGCTAAAACAATCATCATACTACAACAACAGCATCAGCAACAACAACAACAGCAACAACAATAGAAACAGAGCACACGCCAATTCTACGCCACTCTACGCTCCCATCATCCCGCTTGGCCATATCAACTGTAACTGAAGATCTGCTCCGTTCATCTGTAAACATCTGTGGCAGAAATGCCTTGAAGGGCCTGCGGCGGAGATGAAACCAGCTAGTGAGTGAACCACCCTAGAAGCTAGCCATACTTAATCTGTTGCCTCTGTTACCTGCTTTTGGCTATACGACGATTTAGCCGGCTGACCGTGATCGTGTTGTAGGTAGTACGAGAAGCTAGAGGGTTAGGGATACTGTCGAATGAGTTGACTGGTCTAACCCGGTCATTAGCCGATCGACGGGTAGAAGAAGTTCTCTTTCTCTCTCCAGCCGAACGCGTAACTAATAACGCGATATTCGAATGGCGGCGGCGGCGGCAGCAGCAGCAGCAAACCGTAGTTACAGATGATAGTCGTTGCGGTAGTTAGCAGTAGTAGAAGCTTGTAATAGCAGGTTACGAGCAGTAGGCGTCAAAATTGCGTGCCGTGTAATAATTAATTGTCACCGCGTAATTTTCACCAAGACAGCAGCCACAGCAGCCGCAGCGCCCAGTAACGCGCCCGTAATAAACGTTTCTGGCGTCCGCCTGTTAACAAACTGTAACTACTATACTAGCAAGACTTAAGTTGTTTTTTCCTTTCGCTTTTTGTTTTAATTGGACCGACCACACCTGTGTGATACGGCAAGTTGATTTGAAAACCAGCGGAAATGTTTTGCACTTCGCGGTTTTTTGTGTGTGTGTGTAGTTGTAGTTATATATTGGTCAGCCCGCCCCCTCCTTTCTCTCTCCATTTCTCTCTCTCCCTCTCTGCCGCTGGTTCCTCCTTTCACACTCAAGGTCTAGTTTCTGCTGCATGATCTTTCTTCTCTATCATCTGTGTGCTCTCCGTACACCACCAACCACATCTGGTCGTCTTCGCACATCCCAACATTCGCACGAAACTTAACTTAATGTGCGTAGACTTAACTACTCAGTAGACTTAACTACTCAGTAAACTTAACTACTACAACTACTACTACTACTACGAGTACAACTACTATGAGCGAGCGTATGAATGACCGCCGGGCGACACTTAGTCGCCCGCCCGGTAGACTAGCCGAATATTAACTAGTTGAAGTTGAATACTAGCCACATACGGCCGACGTACGTCAACCTCGTACAACGTCGCTGGTGGTAGTAGTAGTAGTGGTGGTGGTGGTGGTGGTGTTGTGAGTGCATAGGACCATGGGGTCGTCAGCTGCGCTGTTAGCAGCGAATTAGCAGGCGCCCATCGAAAAGGCCGTCTTGTTTGCGTTCGCAAAAAGCGACGCATGATGGTGCGTAGCTCGGTGGCTTGGCCAATTAATGCTCGCATCGCTGAAATCAGGGAACATCAGGCTCGTTTGGAGACGCATGCGAACTAGCAGCTTCTTACTTCAGCAACAGCCGCAGCTGATGGAGTACAACAATAAGAGAGACCGTCAGTCATCAAGGTAGCTTTGGAGAGAACAACAGGTGACCGACCGACCGACCGACCACTGTATGGCAGCTGTACAGCTGGTCAAAAAATGCAGTGAGAGCATTTCGCGGTCTAACAACTTCGGGTCGAACTTTCCCGGCTGCACCCGTATACAGATACTAGAATCGGCAGCATGAGAGCAGCAGAACTAGTTGAAGTTGGCCAGATCTATCCACGTATTCGCATCAGAGCCACCAAAACGGAAGCGCAAGTGGGGTCTTAAAAAGGAGGTGGTACCAAAACCAGTGACTTTTCGACTGCAACGCAACCTCTATTTAAGCCCGTACTACAACTGGTTCCATCGTCGCGCGAGCTCCAGGTGAAGCCACGGAACCGCGTGCGAAGGCGATGCGACTTCACTTTGTGAGCACTCAGAGTCTCACAAGAGTCGTCGTAGTAGTAGTAGTAGTAACAGTAGTAGTAGTAGTATCCTAGCATCTTGTCGGTCGGCGTTCATGCGCCAAAGGTGGCTTGTCCTGCTTGCTTCACTTCAGCAGCAGCAATAACAACCAATAACGGATGCGTGGCGTCCATCTGCGATTTCCGGAGGCGAGAGCCTCTCTGTTGTTGGTGTTGTTGTTATTGTCGTAGTTTTGTTCATCTTCGAACAAATCACTGCTAGTCAAAGTGACGCACCGCCCAGGACTTTCGTCGGCTATGACCTACCTTCTCTATACAAATATATATTTAGCCTAACGCCCCTATATATGAATATACATATATATATATATACACCTCACCCACTGCCCATACGTATAACGTCAGCGCGACGAGAAGAAGGCGCCGAGACCATCGCCGCGGAAGCTACGCCCTCAGTAGCAGCAGCAGCCTCACACGTGTTCACACCTCCCGTCACCACCTTGTGAAGGTCTATTTGCGCGAAGCCTCACCCTGAAACTTCAATTGGAGCTAGAGGTCTACAGAGACAGGTCAGTCGACGACACCACCGGGACCAAATAAGACCTCTTGTTCGATGTCATCACCTCGAACGCACGTCACCGAAAGTAGGCTGGTGTACAAGACCCTCTTCCGCCCAACGAAATAGAGACGATTCACGTTGAAGCCGAATGAATGTAGCTCTGACGGACAGCGACTGCCGATCTACCTGAGCGGCCAGCTTTAACTTAACTCGTCGACACACATGGCAAGTGATTAAACTGTTACAGAAGCCACCCACCTCTCTTCTGTGTGTGATTTAAACAAAAACGAAAATTTCCTTCTCGTGGCCAACACAATTGCCGAGTTGCTGACAACAACCCGTTTTACAATAACACGGTGGCACTAAGTACTGCAAGTACAACGGCTATTCTTATAACGATGATATGGTACTGGCTAATGAAGCACCTCGTGGTTGATAGAGCTAGATACAGGCATGGCTGTACGTATCTCGAGGCTAAGTTATAGCTTATAGTTAAGTTATAGTTTGAGGGTACGTCACCGTCAAATTGTGAGTTTCGTCATCAAACGAATACGCTGTTACTTTGTTGTGTTTAGACGTCGGTACCGTGACGCTGGCCGGGAGGCAGAGCGTGCGCCTACGCGCTGAACAGACAGCAGACATGACCATCATTCAAACGCAACCGTTACCGAGATGAACTTCGGAAATTCGTGCGAAACTTTAAGCCGATCCAAGCAGAATGCATTACTCAGTTCCGCCTTATGTATGCGTAGATAGATCTGCATATATATATATATATATATATAAGGCATACACACAAGACACATAAAAACAACTTCCCAATACGTAGAGACGTTCAAAGAGTAAGCTGTGTCTTAGCCAGATGATTGTTGTAGTAGAAGACGGCAGCAGCAGCAGCAACAGCGTCGCCAACTTCAAGTACTTCAAGCATTGTCAAGGGAAAGTGCAGTAGATTTTGTTTGTGCAGCTTCCATCCCCCCCCCCCCCCCCCCCGCCTCTGCCCCATGATGTCATCTATAGCCAGGTAGCATCAGGTGTGCAGCAAACCAGGCGATTGCATGGCCACGAATTTGATGGCCGCGTTCCTCACGGTGAAGACGATGATGATGATGATGATGATGAAGGTGATATTACTGCTGCTATCTGCGCACTCTTATGGACTGCTTGTTATATCTGCTGTTGAACAGCACATTGCTCGTTTATGTTATTGTTGTTGTTGTTGTTGTGTTGTTGTAACTGTTGTTAATCTTGTTGTTGTTGTTGCTGCTGCTGCTGCTGCTCTTAAGTGTTGTTAGAATACTGTACGGGCCCCCGTCAAACTGCTGGAGAGCTAAGAGTAAGAACACCAACGAATACAGTCGGATAAGCACAAAGTACACAAGACGACACCGCGCATACACATGGGTGTTGTTTACTTTTTACGGCCGCATGCTAGATATATATATATATATATATATATATATAGCACTTTCCGTTTCCATTTGACATCTCCTATATACTTGTAAGGGCGAACGTAAAGGACAAACGAAAATAATGAATCGTTTCCTATAACTCTAACTAACTCCGCAAATCATAGCAAAGATCACTTCAATAAAAAAATATGTGTCGAGTTGGGATTCAACCCGCGACTGCAAAATCTCTGAAGCTAAATAACAAGCACTGTCTAAGGTTTGCAGTTTCTTTAAATTAATGTTTTTCTCTTCTCCTTCTATTTTTTTTTTATTTTCCTGTGCCTTTTATTTGTCGTTTGGTGTTTGGTTGTCGAGCAAGATTTGCGTGGTACGTCAAACGTCCTACTTTTTAAGTTAGGCTACAAAACACGACAAAACCCTGCCCGTATTCACCAAGACCATACCGCTGTGAGTCAAGGACTACATCTTCTTATCTTTGTTCTCCCATCGAGGCTCACGTTTGTCAGCATGGTGCATAAACAGCACCGGCATGTCACCATGAGTCCGCAGGCAAGCCAGCATCTATTTGTTTCCGTATCTACTTACTGGCTGATCTGCGAATCATCACGCTAAATTAATCTGTCACCAGATCTGTGACACGAACACAGGCAATGCCGATCTATAACGCAGGGACGCGTAAAATCATCATTTCAGACGTACAGAAAGATTGAGAGAGAGAGAGAGAGGCGGGCGTTTTGGAGGGTCAAAAATTCCGCCAAACGAAACCCGGAACCGGGGGGGGGGAGGCGTTGAGCACCGACGACTTCGTCGTGATGTCCAACAAAAACCAAAATATAGAATTTCGGCCAATATTTCGGCCATTTTTCCATCGGAATAGAGCCTTTCCTAACATGCGCTTCTAACACTGCCTTTGTGGCCGTTGCCGCAAATTCGGGCACAATGTGAGTCTATTACACGACGTCAGCTTACAACACACAAGCAAAGTTGCCTACTTGGACCTCCGTGGACTGCAGGTGGAGGCGGCAAGAAGCGGCGAGAGCATTCATTATCCAACAACTAGCCGTCTAGTCGTGAGTCGTCTGTCTGCTCGATCATTAATTACCTGCTTGGCTAATTGAATTGAGCTAACGTCAGCGTCAGTGCAGCGATCATGTTCCGCCAACTATGCTACGAGTCGAACTCATCATCATACAACCATTCAAGGGGCGCGTAGATAAATATGAATCATAATACAATTTAATATGAAAAAGCTGTCAATATTTTTATCATCAAGTTATCATTAATAATAATAGTAATAATAATAATAATAATAATAATAATAATAATAATAATAATAATAATAATAACTGAGTCTGTCTGCCCGTCTCGTCTGTCTTTCTGTATGCGGAACGAGAATCAACTAACTTTTGCCTAACGGATTCTTCTCTCTCTCTCTCCCTCTCCCTCTCTCTCTTTCTTGCCCTCTTAATTTTCGGACAATGCGAGGCTACTCGAATACGAGAAATAGTTAAGCAGTACGTTTATTTGCTACAGTGAAAAATTATATGTTGACTCATAGACGCATAGACGAGTACAAAGATATATATATATATATATATATATATATATATATATATATATATATATATATATATATATGTATATATCGAAACGTCCGCTATGGCAGCGCATTTGAAGCGCATCACGTGACTGGGTTGGTCACGCCATCATTATCGTTATTATTAGGTAAATAGAAAAAAACGGAAGAGAGAAGTATGTGCAAAGGTTATCAGGAATGTGGATAGTGTATATATATATATATATATAGAGATAGAGAGAACGAGAAGGATAGGTAGACATAACAGCAGTATCAGCGAGATACCGGCGTCCAGCCCAAGCGCCGGCAAAGCGCAAGCGCTATATATTTCGCGTCGGCGTATGACTTCGCTAAGCTGCTGAGTTAAGCTGTAAATTCCAGAATGCAAGTCGTCCACACGTCTGGTCAGATAGAGGTCGAACCAACCACGAACCATCATCTAATCATTGTTCTACTGCCGTTGTTGCTGTTGTTACTGCTGTTATTGATGACAACATTTTTTTACAAGGGTTGTTATCATTAAAATGTACAGGTATTAATAATAATAATAATCATCATCATCATAAAAATAACAATACTTAATATTATTTAATGATGCTATGACTAACAATAGCTGTGTCAAACGTACTGATATGTACTGCTCCGACACACGCACACCGATTACACAATAATGAAATGATCGTGAATCCGGCAAGCATGTTCTGATGATGATGACGACGATGATGATGAAGACCACGACCCCATAACGGAAGCACATACTTGGCAAGGCAAAACATTGATTCAAAGCGGTGGTGTGACATGTTAAAAAACGAGAAAATAAAGCCTCGGAGAGAACAAGAGGAAAGGACCTACTACTATTACTACTACTACTACTACTACTTTCAGATCGATCGATGGATCAAGTGGTCCGTCATCGCTGGATGGAACTTCGTTCCGTTCAGTTGAGGACCCTTCGTGGCCGTACATACAATTGGTTGGTCACCCACCATACAATTGGTCGCTGCCAGCAGCAGGAGCAGCAGCAACAACAACATTGGCATTTGTATTAGCTGCAGCAGCGGCGGCGGCGGCGCCGGCATCACAACCAGATACAGCGACGGCGCTAAGAAAGCCGTAGTCGTAGAGAGATGAAGGAAGATCTCAAAGAGGAAGATGAAGAAGAAAAAAAAGAAAAAGAAGAAGAACAACACAAACCAGAGGACTACATACATGTACGCCGACGAGCTGGTACTCACTATCTCTCTCCCTCGCTCTCTCTTTCTCCTATTCTGCTTCTGCTGGGGGTAATCGCGGTGGTGAAGTTCAGTCAGAACGAACGAACTTCAGTCACCATCATCTCGGCGACCTCTCCTCGTAATGCGCTCGAACAAACTGTGGCTCTCCCATCCGCAGCGGGAGCGAGCGGCCGGCAGAATACATAGCTGGAGTAGCTCTCCAGCATCCGTAGTCATCGTCGTCGTCGTCATCGTCGTAGTAGTAATTACATTAGCAGGGGCAGCGGCGTAAACCGCTGAGTTGTCCGAAGGCGCGGCGCCATCACCACCACCACCTCCTCCGTCGTGGTCGTCGCCGTACAAAAGAAGATCCCCCGTACCTCCGTACACAGCACGACGGATCTCTTCCGAGAAACCACAAACTGAACGAGAAGCCGCCAGAACCAACGACGAGAGACGACGACGACAACGACACCGACACCCTGTATCGACGAATGGCACAGACAGCCTCCGGCAGGCTAAGGGACTAAGAGCCGGGGAGGGGGGGACGCAGACGGGGGGGAGAGAAAGAGAGAGCGCGTAGGGAAGAGAGTGGGTTGGGGTTAGGGTGGAGGAAAAGAGAGAGAGAGAGAGCGCACGTAAGAGAGTGGGTTGGGGTTAGAGTGGAGGAAAGGAGAGAGAGCGTAGAGAAGAGAGTGGGTTGGGGTTTGGGTGGAGGAAAGGAGAGAGAGTCTACGGGGGTGGGGGCGACAGTGAGAGGGAAAGATAGAGAACAGAATCTTGGTAGTTGCCACTAAAAGAGAAGGAGACGAGGACGGTCAATGGTGACCCCCGACAACAACGATGAGAAGCTACCCCCGTCCCCCGCGCCCCTCCCCCCCACGCCATAGTCCCATCATCATCTTCATCAGTAGTATCAGCGGCAATACCACCTCAACAACGCGACGACCGTAGTAGTAGTAGTAGTAGTAATCAACAGTTGCTGGTGCTGCCGACCCTGCTACTACTGAAGCCATCACTTACTACTACTGTTATTGTTCTTCTTGATCAAAAACAAAAAACAAGAAGCCGGCGATAAAGGAAAATACACATCGACGACACAACCTCCTTAAGTCGTCAGTCACCATTCGTCCGTCGTCGTGCGTCCTGCGTTAGCGATCTCAGCGACCAGGATTTACCTTAACGATCACCTTACCGAGGAGCGAGCCTATCAATCAAATGTCGATGTTAGAGAGTTACCCAGTTAGTTACCAAATGTCTGCCGCCGCCAACGCCGGCCGATCGCAGCAGCGACATCACGACGGATCGACACACGACGAATCGATTGAGTACGAGACATCGTATCGACGCATCAGAGCAGAAACTGCAAAAGCAGCGACAGCAGCAGCAGCAACAACAACACCACCCATGGCAGGTGCGACATGCCCAAGGTACGACCGACTATAGATAGATAACAGTGGTACACTGTGTGCGGTGGCACTGCAGTGGCATACTGCATGTCGCGGTGCATGTCGCGACCGACTGAAGCCGAGATCCTCCGTTGGTAGGCCGATAGGCGTTATCCGTCCGCGTTTGTGTTGAGGAACGTAACGTTACCGTAAATGCCGTTATGTTGGAGACGGTGTCATCGTCCGCCACCAGCAACGGCGGCAGCACAGCGCATGTGCAACAGTCGGTGTCCGTTCAAGATTGTTGCTGTTGTTGTTGTTGTTGTTGATTATTATTTATTATTATATTATTATTGTTTATTATTTTCGTTTCTGTGGTTATCGATGATGGTGCCGTTAGTGGTGCTATTGCTACTGCTGCTGCTGTTGTTGTGACAGCAAAGTGACAAACCGAATAAACCCTTTACTGTGGCTTCTGACACGATAACCGAGCAGCTTCTCGCCTGCCCGTCCGCGTCCCTTTCCTCACTGTTTCTGTAAGTTACTGCAAAGGGGGGACCCCAATCAAGTTGGGGCTGGGGGTGTGGACGGGCGATATGGACGGATGACGGTGCCGAGAGCCGGGAAATCAATGAGCATGTTTACATATCCACCGTAATCATCAGCAACATACACATACGTACACAAACGCATACGTCACGAGAAAAACTGGCCTGCAGTAACCCACCACTAAGCGATCATGATCTTATGATTGTGATGATCATGATGATGTGATGATGATGATGAGGTCGCAGACATCTTTACCGACTACCACAACACTAGCCGCCGAAAACGCTTTGGGGTTTCCTTAAAGTCGGGGGGGGGGTGAGGTTGGGGACCTCACTGACGAGGGGGCGAATGAAGAAGGTCAACCTCACCACCGTTCGGTGTAGCTCGCACTCTGGTCGGCTGTCCTGATCGGTCGGCGCGCCGCTTCGCACATCGGTGCAAAGCGGTCACCACCAAATAATCCTGGCCATCCCGTGCCGCCTTTCTCAGGCGCTTTTGCGCTGTAGATCCCAGCGCAATCCCCGCCAGCGGGTTGTGACAGTGGGGGCGGTCACGCACGCAGCCAGAGGGCAGAGAGACAGACCTACTCAAACTCGACCAACTGCCGGCCGCCTTTTCTCAGCTTGAAGTTTCTTCTCGTTGATCATCATTTTCTTCTTCTTCCTACGAGCCTTCCTGTGTGCGTCTTACCTGACCTGACAACCGTAACATGATTGTCGTCGAGTCGGCGTTACTACGGACTCGGCAACACTGAAGGCAGCGGCAGCAGCAACAGCAGTTGACAGCGCCTCTGACCACATATATTAAGACTATAATCATTTCTATGTTCTAATTCTAAAGAGGATATGTGACGTTTTTACTTTTTTTCACACTTGATTTACCGGTGTACACGTTCAGCAAAGGAGACAATTGTTGCCTCTTGCATATAAGATCATTTCTATTGTGCCCTCTGACGTCTCGTCAGTGCCATCATCAGTGACTGACCGATACACCGCCAACCGTCCAACCGACCAACTCTCCCAGTAGATTTGTCTGTCGGCCCGCCTCTCTCCGCCTGCCAGCGTGCTATTGAGCGCATTGACTACTGACTATTGAACGACTGACTATACACGACTCTTGTCTCCCTCTGATCATCGGACCCCTTTTTCTGACGGCCCTGTTAGAGAGAGCCGTTCGAGCAGAGCAGCGCAGCGTAGCTTAACTCCTCCCGCGCCGCCGAACTCTTCGAAAGAACCATGGAGGATTCGGTGGCGGCGGCGGTGGTCCGTAGGCCCGTCCGTCTGCCTAAACAGCCAACGACGACGACGACGACTACCTTTATCATGGTGACGAGCACGCTTAACATCATCATCATGGTGATGACAACAACAACAACAATAACAACAACAAAAACAAAAACAACAACAACAACAACAGAAGCAAAAACAACAGAGGCGAAAACAACGAACGAGCAATCTCCATGCTATGATCACTATGCCACTCCACTACCACCACCTACGTCTTTGTCGTATCTTTTTCACAGCAACCCTAATCCTTCTCACAGCAATGAATGAACGAAGCGATGAGTGCTGACCGCTCGAAGATCAACAACCAAAACACAGCCCGAGTGAGTTAGAAGGGAGGCAGGTAGGAGAACTTCACCGCTAAAGCAGCAACATTAGCAGCAGCATCAGCAGCAGAAGAACAACGGCTGGTCGCTCGTAGAGGCAGCGATAGCAGCAGCAGTACCAGAAAGCAGTCTTTAGCAGGGTGACTAAAGTGCAAATTTGGCATTCGAGGAACATAGATAGACATTGCTCCTTAGTTATTCAAATGATCGATCTCGGGTATAAACACAAGTGCGTACGGACACATTCGCGTGCATGAATACACCATATATATTAATATATATTTATATATATATATACCCGTGCGCAGAGAAGTCTAGACTCGTACATGAGGATACGAAAGATAGATAGATATATACAGATAGGCAGACACACACAGGAAAGTGTATGAAGACGCTGGCTGCAGTACAGCAGCAGCAGTCGCAATGGCGTTCTTGCATAGCTTCTATACATACGCAGCGTTTTACGCTGGCTCGTCCGTCCGGCAATGGATCTACGAAACGTACATTCTCCGCCCATATCCTTTCTTTTCCCCAATAGCTGGCGATGATGGCTGTGCGAGCCGAGCAAGACGATAAAGGTTGGTGAAGTCGTTGCACCGACCTCATGAGACTCAGTGAGTCACGCAGCGTGACTCACTGAGTCATCAACCATACAACGCCTGCAGCGCAACAGCCGTACTAGGCTCGTCGTGCAATGCTCTCATTCCTCTGATGACGCAGACGAAGATTTGTGTTATTGTTGCTACTTCGTCGCTGTTGCGCTGCGTAGCAACGAGAGACACTAGTGCAACATAATTACCTGCTCGCCA
The DNA here is from genome assembly GCA_003439945.1 of Dermanyssus gallinae. NCBI lineage: Eukaryota > Metazoa > Arthropoda > Arachnida > Mesostigmata > Dermanyssidae > Dermanyssus > Dermanyssus gallinae. The sequence continues at coordinate 193,028 of QVRM01002688.1, forward strand.
TTATCATCGTCATCATCATAATCTCTTTGAGTCGTCTTGTCATCTTCATAATTAGCATCATGTTACGCATCTCTCTCTCTCTCTCTCTATTCTATCTATATATCTATACATATATATATATATATATATATATATATAATATACACATATATACATACATACACACACACACATATCCCAAGTAGTCAGGTAGACACCAACAACAGTAGCATTAGCAACAGCAGCAGCAGCAGCAGTATCAACCACAGCATTATCTATCAGTCGCCAGAACGACCGCGAACCCTTTCGGAAGAAGACAGTTTGTACATGACGGGGGGGGGGGGGGGGAGGGGCGTTAGTTCGGGGGACTGACTGAGTCGTTTCGTAGTCTTCGGCAATGCAATGACCATGGATGGATGGATTGATTAAACGAAGGTGAAGCAGCAGCAGCAGCAGGCTGCAGCAGCGCACCAAGAGGTTTGGTGTGGGGGGGGGGGGGGGGGGCGACCCCACCATCATCATCATAATCATCATACGCAGCACCAGCATCATCATCATCATCGGGTAGGCGACCGGACAGGACCGCCCCGGTCCTGAAAATGGACGATGATGATGATGACTCGGATGGCGTACGGGGGGGGGGGGGGGGGTCGTTGTAGTTAGTGGCACCAGTAGTGGTGGCATGAACGCATGCATGCATGCACGCGCCAGCGACGCCCCCGCTTCTGCCGCCGCCGCCGCCACCACCACCCCTACAAACACCCCCGCCACCACTGCAATGCACCACCGGCAACGTGCAAATTGCGGTTGGACAGCTGCCGAACCGGCACACCGATTATTTACACCTGGTGGTAGGTACATGGATGAATCACTGCATGTACTCGTATACATGGATGGATGGATGGATTCGATTGATCGTTCGATCATCGCGACTACATTGTATCGACGCACCGCGCTACTGATTACCGTCACCAGCATCATCATCATCAGCATCATTATCGTCGTCGTCATCATCATCACCATTCTTATCATCGGTGGTAGCTGGAGCTGGAGTTCTACTGCGGGCGCCGGTACGGGGTCGTGGAGCTCTACGACGAATGGATCAAGTTAGGCAATACCCTACCATACTAGTAGTCGTAGCAGTAGCAATGCTGCAATATTTTCTAATGTAAGAACTATAAACATTATCACCATCATCATCATCATCACCACCACCACCACCACCACCACCACCACCACCACGATTGTTTTTAACAGCAGCACTTGCTTCACTGTGAAATGTATTCCAAGTCTCAACGGAAAAGAAGTACGTTTTCTTTGGCTGAACCAACGATTCAACCGCATCCAATAATAATAATAATAAAAATAATAATATAACAAAAGCAAAATAAATATAATAAATCTACCCAATCGACGCAAAGCGGCACCTTCGGCAACAACCAAGAAGATGATATTACGCCGCAGAAGCAGTAGTAGATGATCCAATAGTGGCAAACTCAAGCCGAGTAGGGGCTGTGTCGGTCTGCCACACCCTACTTATTCTTATTGTACGGAAGGCCGGCCATGCGCAGCGGAGGAGGGGGGGAGGGCGACACAAGACAAACATTAAGATCCGTTCGTCAGTCTAGGCTAGATAGACTAGGCTAGCCTGTATTCTAGTCCAACCTAGCTAGCTAACCAGCCAGCCAGCCATCAGCTTGCTTTTAAAAAGGGCCACGACTTTTGATCGATGTCGCTAAACGCCGAGATAAGCGAGTGATGGTGATGGTGATGATGAGAATAATAATGATGCTGATGATGATGATGATAATGGTCAGTCATCTCGGTGAATGAAGAAATTATGATTATTAGAATAACACCGTTGACTCAGTCAACCGTCGGCCGCCGGCAGGTGCCTATAATCCTGACCGGTTAACAAACAACACACCGTAAATGACACATGCGACAAAACAAGAAAGAACAGATAATGATCAAACAACACAATAGCAAGAAGAATACAACAAGAAGCCCTAACAGTTTAGCGAAAAAAAAAGCAATGTGAAACAAAATGGTGCGTAGATCGATAGGTCGAGTATATCGTGTTGCTGCGTTGTTGTTGCGGTTGTTGTTGTTGTTAGTATTATTATTTGTATTATTGTTGTTGCGATTGTTGTCATTAATATTATTATTATTGTTGTTGCTGGTGCACGATGGCACTCGACAAGTCGAAAAGGGTTGAGAAAATGAGAGAGAGAGAGAGAGAGAGAGAAGAGGTCTGAGAAGTTCAGCTAACCATCGCTCAGCTAACTCATGAGTTGGGAAATCGCTGATCGGCGGTTGACCGAGCCGAGAGAGAACTCAGATATCAGCGTTGTACCGTCCTGACTCCGCAACAACCATACACAAACTCGAACATGAACTTCGGCAACGAGACCTCGGCTGAAGGCGCGACCGCGAGGCACCGCACCTCGACGAGACCTCGAAACCAAGCTCACATCATCGAAACCACAACGAATCACTACTACAGCGAGAAATCACCCCTTCCCCAAAAAAACACACCAACGTGTTGCAACCGTTTGGCCGTTCACCGTACGTTCTGGTCAGCCTCGATTCGAGGTTCGGCGAGTCCTGCCGAGTCCCGCCTTGTTTTTGTTTACATTGCATAAAACGCTCCATGTTATGTCTGCGGCAAGCTTGATGGCATCATGCTTGTGTTAGCTATTCACCTAGTAACTGAAGCATCATGCTGTACAACTGTTTTGGCAGAATATTCCATTTTCCACGCACTCGAATGAGACGAGGTGTATTTGAAATGCTAGCTCACTTCAGAGAGCAACTTATGGTATCGGCTTCGTTCATTATTATTATTATAAAACAATATCACCATTAAACAAAAACGATATCATTATTAGACGTCGACAGACCATCAGCAATCATGGCTGATGAGGTGCGCCGTTATGCTGGATGTTGTCCGATCACCGATACAGCCGGTTGCCTAAATCTGCTCACGCCAAAGAGGTAGACTTAGGTTTAATAGCAATAAACAACAATTGACTCGACTAACCGTATAATTTTGAAGTATAATTTTCGAGTTCGTACCATAACTACTGCTGCTAACGGTAACCCTTTCGGGCTGACTCGCAGCCAACCTTTAACGTTCACAGAACCGGTCTCGCATTGCTTTATAAAAATACGGAAGACCGACCCCAATAAACACAAATAAAAATGCAACAATGTTTGTTGTGGGATCGATGCCCTAGTGCACCCTCTTATGTCTCATCGGATTGCAAGGCGCACGCGAATGCACCACGCCACCACAGGCCTCTCTCGACATCATTGCTAGTACTTATGCGATCTTTTTGAAACACACATTTTTGCATATATGATGTTACAACAGCTATTTTAATCGAAACTACGTTTGCTTACTTCGTTGATGAAATGGAGTAGCTATTACTACGACTACTACTACTACTAAAGTAAAGTTTTCGGACTGTTGTCCCTCAGCCAAGATTTAGATCCATTAGATTACCCATCCTGTTTTTTCACATTGCTTCATAGACACGGACGACCCGCATAAATACAAATGTGGGGCAACGGTGGGGCTCGAACAACCCGCGCTGCACCTGCCATGTGTCTCCTCTGGTTGCGAGCCAGCGCACACTTAATCCCCCACGCCACCGGGCTCGACACTACTGCTACTACAAGAAAAAACACTATTTTTTGCATATATGATGTTTTAAAATAAAAATAAATCATTTCGGGGCTGACTCTCAGCCAAGATTTAACGTCCATGGGACTGCTTTTCGCATTGCTTCATAGACGGACGCCCACAAAATACAAACGGTGTGCAACGGTAGGGCTCGAACCCGCGCACCTGCTATGTGTCTCCTCTGGTCGCGAGGCGCAGACGCATGCCACCGGGCTCGACAGCATATATGATGTTACAACAGCTACTACTACTACTACGAGCTATGCAGCTTTCACTTCACACACACACAACTGTTAAGATGGCTAATTAATTAATTAGTTCTCACCTGATTAGTGGCGGCGACGACGACGACAACGACGACGACGACGACGGTGGTAGCAGCATGTGGTTGCTGGTCAATGAGATGGGCGGACCGCAGCATTGAGACGCCACGCGGCTGCACCGGCGGTACACCAGAGAGTCGCCAACAACACGCCACAAATCTACCAACACCGATATTCGACAGGCAGGAAGGCACGTAGGCGCACGCAGGCGCACACAGGACGGATGGATGCACAGCAGGACGGACACAGATAGACCGATCGGTCACTTATACATACCATACATATGTGGTACAATAAACAAATGATGAGAAAAAGGTGTCCGTCACGCAATTCGTCCCGACACGATCAGCCGCCGCAGTGGAAGAAGCGCAGGAAAGCTGCACAACACAGCGGCGACGACGACAACGACGACGACGACAGAACAGGAAAAAACTGCTACTGCTTGCTACAGAACTGTTACGAGCACCGGCACTTCACAACTGACACACACTGCGAAAAATCAGTAAAAATCAAGTCACGCGGATGTCGTCACGCACGCGGAAACACAAAACGAAGCCGGAGTCGGAGTCGGAGTCGGAGAAGAGCCGCGCTTGAGCCCGCCGGCGACACGTGACGCGCGGCTACAGCGTGACAGGATTGGGCAGCGTCCTGCGAGTGCGAACATCAATCAATCAATCAATCTGTAGACGAAAAACGCGACGCGTTCACACGATTCATGAAACGTCCACACACGACGAGATACCAACACACAGACAGACCACAGCGCATCCAGGAAGAGCCTACGTTCGAGCCACGTTCGGACCACGCAGAAACCACAACAACCTTAGATCAGAAACGCCGCAGTAGTAGTAGTAGTTTATCACCACGCTACGTAATTCGCGCAAATCGTCATCCGCCGACACTCAATCCAGGTTGTTGTTGTTGTTGTCGTCGTCGTCGTCAACGTTGTTGTCGTTGTTGTTGATGTTGTTGTTGTTTTTGTTGCCGTCGTCGTCGTTGTTGTTGTTGTTGTCCAGTTTTACTTCAAATTTGAACCGAAGAATTTGTTGTTGTTGTTGTGAATGTTGCTGTTGTTGCTGCAACAGCAGCAGTAGCAGCAACCCTTGTTATTGTTGTTGATGATGATAATGTCGTAAGGTGTAGTTACCGGTTCTGCTGCTGCTACTGCAGTTGTTGTTGTTATTATTGTTGTTGTTATTGTAGCAGTAGCAGTAGAAACAACAACAATAATAATAATAATAATAATAGCAGTCGAATAGTCGTTGTAAGGTGAGCTGGAGACAACACCTACACGTGTCTACTCATATAAACGCATATACAATGCCTAAACGCTCAACACACACACACACATACCGTAGGCTACATTCCGTCTACGTAGAACAAGTAGGCTGATGAGGGGGGGCCGGCCGGCAAGCAAAAAGACACAGTGCACAGCCCTGAATGTGTCTGTATGTGTATGTTTGAATGCATACGTTTTCTGTCCAAGAACAACAACAACAACAACAACACAAACATTCAGCAACAGTTCGGACGAAGATTCGGCGTTTCGCTTCGGATTGTCTCTGTACTCTCTCCGTTTCACGGTCTGTACGCCGTGCAGTCACAGCACGCAAGCAGCACGAAAGCACGCTCGCTCGTTCACAAACACCACTTTCGCTTCTAAAGCGCTTGGTTCTCAACCAGCCAACCAACCAACCAACTAACGACAAAAACTAGATTCCGCTGCCACCGTGCGCGCAGAAAGCAAACACCACTAACTACTACAACGGCGAAGGCATAGGTAACTACTACTAATAAACAATGGCAATCGCTGCAGCAGCAGCAGCAACAACAACAGCAGCGGCAGCATGCATTCACTTCAGGCGAAAGGCGAAAGAAGGTGGCGCCATGATCATCGATCGATCGGGGCGACGATCGGTTGCTTACTCAGTCACTCAATCAGTAAAGCAGACAGACAGACAAAAAGGGTCGATCCGTCGGTCAGTCGGATGGGATGGCACGACACAAATCCGAGCGCAATCCGATTGATGACAACGAAGTGCACTAAAATATCCTTCTCGTCGGTGGTTTCGGTTGTTGTTGTTGTTGCTGTTGGTATTGTGGTTTCGGTTGTTGTTGTTGTTGTTGTTGTTGTTGGTATTGTGGTTTCGGTTGTTGTTGTTGTTGTTGGTATTGTGGTTTCGGTTGTTATTGTTGTCGTCAATGTTGTTGTTGTTGTTGTTGTTGTCGTCGTCAATGTTGTTGTTGTTGCTATCGATGCTGATGATGTTGTTGTTGTCATCCGCGGCGTTGTTGTTGTTGTTGTGACGTGTTTTTGTCAGCTTGTCAGCGGCAGCGGCAGCAGCAACAACAGAAAGCCGGCGTGTGTCTCGTGTCTCGCGGAGTTACAACCTCAAGAGCCACCACAAACAACCTAGTTATGACAACAATCGTGATCTCAACCAATATCCGCGTATTCCGCGTACACAAAACTAAAGTCTCCACAGACATAGACAGCAGAACCGGATGGTGTGGTCACACTTGCAGTTGTTGCTGTTATTGTTGTTGTTGCTGTTGTAGCCGTTGTTGTTGTTGTTGTTGTCGCCGCCTCCTTGTTATTGCTGTTGTTGCCGTTGTTGTTGTTGTTGTTGTCGCCGCCTCCTTGTTATTGCTGTTGTTCCCGTTGTTGTTGTTGTTGTTGTTGTTGCCGCCTCCGCGCTATGATTTCCTCAACCGGTCGTAATGTAAGCACTAAAGTAGAGCATCATAATCCAATCCAATAAAAGTTCAAGTTGTTACACTAGAGTGAGAACGGGTGGGCGAGCGAGAAAGTTAGAGTGTGCGCGCAAGAAATCGACGACAGAAGTAACTCCGAGGTGATACACACAGGTGGTGGTAGCAGAGATTCGTACCGAGCGACTTAAGCCGACGATGAAGACAGCAGAGAAGAGCAGAACTTTGAATAGACGAACAGCTGTGACTTCCAATCGATCACGACGTCAAGAGCCGTAATCCCGCTTGACGCGTAACGTGACCGTCTGTCTGTACCACGATAGACCGACGAGGACGACGACGAGGTTGTTCACAACAATTCGAGTAAACGTTATGACGCGATGACGCAAACACTGTCTGCAGCAGTGTCGTGTCGTTGTTGCGAGCGTGGTCGGTCGACCACCGAACGCTTTTTCGCATCAACAGCAGCAGCAGCCGCAGAGGACACAAGTGAGCTTTTTGGGACGAAACAAGGTGTACAAGGCCTGTTTCGTTCCGTACTTGATGTTGTTTCGTTGCGTAACCTCTTTCCTCCTCGTTTGTTCCTTGTTTGTCTTCCTCTCTCTCTCTCTCTCTCTCTCTCTATCTATGGAGTTCAGTAGAGAGTAGTAACTATCCACTAGCTAGTAGTCCGATGGTGGGTGAGTGGGTAATAATCAGTCCGTTAGGTAGATACGTCGGTAGTAGATAGGTAGGTAGGTAGGTAGGTAGGTAGGTGCATCGATGAATGGTGCTGGATGGTGATTTTTTCTCTGCCGTCGATCTCTCTCCGTCCGTCCGCCCGACTGCCTGCTTCTGCGATCTTTCTGGTATGTGTATGCATTTAGATTTAGTGACTCAACATTCACAACAACAGCATTACCACCATCATCATCACCAGCAGCGTCATCATCATCAGCAGCAGCGTCATCATCATCAGTAGCGTCACACCGTAATCAGTTGTCAAACAAAGAGAGAGAGAGAGAGACAGAGCAGTCAGTGAGATCCTTCGCCGCGCGCAAGTTGCCGCCTGTTCTCTCTTCCTTCGGCCGCATTCGTGTTTCGCACTACCGGCCACCACGGTCTCCGTTGCACGCTGCTTGCTATTCCTTTGGAGGGGCAGGGAGGCAGAAAGGTAGGGAGGGAGGGCGCGAAGTTGTTGCACCACCAGGTATGTATGCTAGCTCTGCTATACCTCTCTAGCTCTACACTCTCACAGCTCTGACTCAACACGCTGTTGTCTCTCTGTCTGTTCCTGGCGTGCCGCTGTCTTCGAGCGCACACTTCAACTGAGCTCCAACTCCTCGACGGGTTCTCATCATCGTCGTCGTCGTCGTCGTCGTCGTCTTCGTTTTCTTCTTCTTCTTCGCCGCCGCCGCTCCTGCTGCTGGTCTGCCGCGATCCCGCTACTACGCGAGTGTTGAAGCTCCCGCCATGCGAGGGCCGATTTGGGAAAGGGCACTTCATCGCTCTTGTTGCCGCCACCGCAGCCGCCGCCGGTGCCGCCGTTCTAGCAAGCCTATCAGCAGCAGCAGCAGCAGCAATAGGCGCTACCACGAGCCGGGGCAGTCGACGCCGCGCGCTCTGCGAACGCGCTCCGGTGTCGCTGCTGCCGCCGCCGCAATCACGTTGCTGCTACGTACCTGTACGACTGAGCAGCTCTTGGTGCTGGTGCTACTGTTGTTGCGGTTGTTGTTGTTGTTGTTGATTCTTCACTTCGTTGGACGGTGTGAACCGAGTCCATTTGAATTTGTGGCGCCGCCAACAAAACGATACCACCACCACCACCATAATACTATGATGAAACTGGTAATGAATGTGATGCTCTGAGGATGATGCTGAGGATGACGACGATGATGATGATGATGATATCAAGAGTTATGGCCGATGTCTCTCTCTCTCGTCGTAGACGTGCACACGCCCCCTCGTCTCCTCCCGATTTCGTCCTCCTACCACCCCCCCGTCCGTCGTCCCCCGCCAGGCGAGACATGCATATAGACAGAGACACAGAAGCGGACATTAGGAGGGGAGAGGGTTGGGGGTAAAATGCGAGAGAGAGAAAAGTATATATATATATACAAACATTATGTGATCTGTAATCATATATCTATATATAAGGGATCGAGAGAGAGAGAGAGAGAGAGAGAGCAAGCAGAATAACTAATCACGGCTTAGTGCCAGAACAGACTGAAATCACGCGGCACGTAAAACGAAAGTGAAATTGCGAGAAAGGGAGACTCGCAAAAGAGTGAAAAAAAATATGAGAGAGAAAGAGGGGCGAGGGTAAAGCTTGAGGTGAGGGCAGCTGAAGAGGAAATAGAGAGAGGGGATAAGAAAGAAAACGATGATACCGAAAAGGGTAATAACAGAGACAGTATCTAGGCCAGAGGAGATTGTTAAGAAAAACACCAACCAGCCCGCTTACGAATGCGTGGGCGGCACATAGATGGGGACATGTCAAAACGAGCCGAAGCGAAATAAACAGCGAGATAAACAAAACAAAGAAACAGGGAGAGAGAGAGAGAGAGAGAGAGAGAGAGAGAGAAAGGGCAGAGGAAGATAACGAGCTTACAGAATACAGAGATGTCTTCATCTAGCGTTACAAAGTTTTCTATGCAGTAGGTTAAGTATGGATTTAGTTTATGGCGACAATTACTACGTGTGATAAACAAACACCCGGGTAGTTTGTAAGGTGGAACACGTTTATTAATTTATATATATATATATATATATATATATATATATATATATATATATATATATATATATATATATATATAACGATCTGGCCCTGATCGTTACGGCCCGTGACGAGGATCTGCTCGGAGGAACAGCCAACGGAGTCAACGGCAGATATAACACCTCCGAACCTTAGGTCTCGAATTGGCTTCACATAGCAAAAGAAAGCAATTCTTTTAAGCGGCCTGAAGCGTCCTCTACGGAATCCACGGAAGCCTGAGCGTAATCCTGAATCGGACTCTCCTAGGCCTCACCCCATGTGCGCTATGCAGCAAAAAACAGCTGAAGCTTCAGCAGAGATACGGAAAATCTTCCCACGGACCAGAGGCGGCAGAGCAGCCGACTCTCGGCGCCATCTCTTAGCATCAGTAATGGACAGCATCATATATTTAATACGCCGCACTCGTATGGGTACGCACGACTACCCGAGCTGCAACTGAGCCGCCTCGTCAACAAGAGCCAAAGACTAATGGCGCTTAACATAGCACGGGCAAGTCGCAGGGCTTTCACAGCAGCCATTTAGGTCCTCCCCAGACAGATTTCCTGCAACCTGGGAGTGATATACTCTGACCTAAGAGTCAATAACTGGCATCAAGAAACTCCTTAATTAAAGGTCGTACGGAGGCAACACTAATCAGCAGACCAGACATCCTAAGTAAATGGAGCCCAACAATAGGAAGCAAGTCAGCCGGGCCATCCACCTAGACACTGGACAAAATCAATACTCCCTGACCTCAAAAAATGGTACAGCCTCAAACACGGCTTGCTTACCACTACCACTGATGCAACTGCCAACATGCCACGGTGACTGGTTTCAGCAATGCCTACATCGCATTGGTAAAACTGACCGTATGCCGCCGTGTGCAACTCAAGGAAGGCTGACGATATAAGGCACTGTCTTATGAACTCTGTGCCTTTTTCGACACTGAGCGATCGTTACGGTTGGTCTCAGAACCTACGATTGGAGAACCCCCTGACATGTCAAAAACCGATCGTTTTACCCGTAGTATTGTCCAGAGGAGGATTCCTTTGAGGCTATCCAGTAATTCAAATCACTCTGTTGCACGGAGGCGTCGTTGATGTCTCGCACGAGCGATACCCGAAGACGAGATAGTTCTCTCAGCTTTAGCGGCCTTTAGAGGCATCTCATCAGAAGCGGCTGAGCTCTGGTCGTCTCGCTCGGGTTACCCGGTGGCCACCATTCCTGCCCACAATTAAGCGGTTCAGTAGTAGCAGATAGGTATGTGTGTGTATATATATATATATATATAATAAATGTGTGTATATGTAAACACATTTACCTTTTTTTAGTTTAGGTGTTAATAAAACAATATATATATATATATATATATATATATACTCGTATAATAATGGATGGAAAGTCCAATTTTGTAAACGTGTAACGGAACTTAATCTTTGCCAAAGAAGCAAGCACAAGTGATCTCGCCCTATTGAAGAGGTTTGAACGTAATACGAATACATTACAGACTCATGGAGTATCCCAAAGGGCCATTCCAGGACGACCCCATTTCCATCGTCGTCCAGTTTGAGACATTCGGCCCAACTTGAGGAACCTGGAGGAGTTCTTCACCCTGCGTGGCCTATGTGAGGGGTCAGAATATATATATATATATATATATATATATATATATATATATATGTTTTTTTTTCTATACACAAAGTAGAGAGAGAGACCTATATATGTAAACACGTGTACATACGATACCATTATTGTCACATTGACTATTGTACCCGTTTTTATTTTATCACAGTTATGCCAAAAAGGACATTGATATACTTGCGCTTGTGATGTAAGTAGTATGCACGACAACAGCTGTGTGCGGTTTACATGGCAAAATTAATGACCGACTCCAAATATAGTCCGCATTCTATCCTCCGGCGCCCGCCGGTGAAACCTAAAATAATAAGAATAATAGGAACGAGAACAATGATGAACAGAACAGAAAATGCTAAATTTATTATTATTATTATTATTATTATTATTATTATTATTATTTCCATTAATATAACTTAGTGATAAGCGTATGTATAATATATGCGAATTTATAATGATATTTCGATAGTGTTTCCATACATAAGTTTTAATTATTTTTGTAAACCATGTGAGACATGCTAGTAGAGAATCATTTTATATTTACATGCACAATTTACACGCGTAATCCCTAGCGAAACTGTATTATAAAATACTCCTGTTTGTTAGGCGTCTAAAAATAGTATTTATGAAATACATAAAATGTAAACTGACTTACTCACTTGGCGCCTGTACTAACCATACATACACATAAAAATCGCAGTGTGCATATATATATATTTTTTTAATAGAAAAAATAAGCAATTTTTGAATAGATCTAATAGATCACAGTTTCATTCCGTCTTAATTTACTATACGTCCCAGATAAGGACTGCAGGCCAACATGCTCTTATTGCAAGATTAAAAAGCGCCAGGTGACTGCGTGAAACAAACCTGATGTCACGAGTGGTTGGATATTTGTGTAGCGTCGAGGGCAAGTCTTGCTTAACGCCAAAGCCTTGGTTACAGCCACACGCAGGCAGACTCGGATGTATCAGCACAGATCGAGACGTTTATCCTTGAACTATTCGCTTAACAATGTTGGCCTACATTAGGCAAGGCTTTGCGGATTGTCTATTCTACGAGTTAACGTTCAAATTGGCGGACACATATAGCGATGTAAAGGTAGGATGTTAGGACTCGCCATTAATGCTTTAGTCATGCTCAGGATTGGGTCGGAAAATGCATTACGCTATCCTTACGCTCCAAAGAACAATGCTATCATTTATATGTTGACTGGAACTCCACCCGGCATTACGTTACCGAGTCTAATAACTCTAATGTTTTAATTGATACATATACACCGCGAAGACGGCACATGCATCATCAGAGTTGCATACACGTTTTTACTTTGTTTTTTCTTGTCTAGTAGTAGTAGTAGTAGTAGTAGCAGTAGTGGTAGTTGTTGTTGTTATTGTAATTTTAATTGAATTCGATCTAGTTTTAGGTTTCTGTCAGTGAACGGCATGCAAACGTTACCATTCACTGCCGGTAGTTTGGAATACTGGCCTCAATTGGGACGAAATGATGCCATAAATCGTACTGAGTTATCAGTTTTAGCGGAACACACAAACGAGGTCAGACATTTGTTGCGATAAATGTTCGCAGTCCGACCTTGAGCGCTGAGTAGCAACCGAATGAGCAGTAGCATCGGTGAATCACATTGGTCCTGCATTTTGCTGCCAATAAGTTGTCGAGTCGTCACAACGCGTCGATACGGGTTCGTGAGCCCCACACGTGAGCGCATTTGTCGAATATGAATAATAATAATAATAATAATAATAATAATAATAATAATAATAATAATAATAATAATAATAATAATAATAATAATAATAATAATAATAATAATAATAATAATAATAATAACAATAATGGTAGTCGTCGGAATAATCGTAGAAATGCCGAAACAGGGGCTTAGCAAGCTTTGCGACGGGCAAGCAAGCAAAATTTTGACATTCGATGCCTGTTGTTGTTGCGCTGCCCGCCGCGTTTAGCCGTTCAGCAACTCTTCATTTTTACCGCATTAGCAGCTGTTATAGAAAGAAGGCCCACTTCTCGTGAATCGGGAAGGAAACCACATAAATAGTTTGTGCTGCTGCCGGGGCAGGATCGAGATGTTGAAAATACGTCCGTCCGTTATTATTATTATTATTATTATTATTATTATTATTATTATTATTATTATTATTATTATTATTATTATTATTATTATTATTTTTAATATTATTATTATTATTATTATTATTTTTTTTAATATTATTATTATTATCAGCACCGCCGCCCCTTGAGATTATCATCAGCAGCAGCATTGTCGATGGGACGCAGAGGAAGAGAAGTGGGGCCGCCGGCAATACATGCTCTACGCGGGCATCGCGGGTTTACAGCCGACGCGACACCCCATACACATTCGTCGTGATTTTTTTGATCAAATAAATAAATGTTCAACATCATCGTCATTGTCGCCAAGTCTCGAAGCGGATTCCCGGTGGCCAGTCTTCAGCAAACTTTGGAGCATCGACACAGCCTTGCAGTTCAAGAACCTTGCAGCAGTGTCCGCTGTCGTTGTACACTATGCATTAACATCGCATTGCATTAATTAGCATTGGCAATTTATAAAATAAAGTTATCATTGCCGCGTCTTCCACTTGTTGTGCACTAATTTGTCTATTCGTTCCATGTACGTCGCTTCTCATTTGCGGACAGTTTAGGAATAACAACTACAACGACACGCTCCTTTCTTTGTCCGCCTCATTCTATTGTTTGTTTGTTTATATATGTATGCTAAAATGTGTTAATATTAATAAATCTGAGGGCTTCTACTAGCGTATTATTCAATCAATCTATCATATTACTGTTACTCTCAAACCATTATGATATCAGTATTATCTATTGTGTCTACCGCAGCTGTCTAAATACTATATATTAGCAGGTAGTTTTGTTTTTAATTTCCCTCGTTCTAACTTCTCTCTTTCTATCTTTCTCGACCTAGCTATCTCCTTCCTTAGACCTAATCCCGTTACGTATCGATTGCTTGCTTCGAAACTCTTCTAGGTCGGCCTTGTTTGCAAAGTAAGTATCCCTTTTTCGTATATCATTCTCTCTGCCAGTCCAAAAGCAATTTCAGGTGCGATTGCATTTTAGGTACGTGTCTGCAATACTGATCCAAGTGACTTTTTTTCTGTTCGTTGCGTCCTTACAACACACAAAAGTTGGAAAGCAACTAACTATAAGGTGATGTTCTATGGCTATGTTAGCTAATTCAAAAATCCGCCAGGTAGCTTAGTGGCAAACCCATTACCTTGCATTCAAAAGGTCGTAAGTTCAAATTTTGAACATGCCAGTATTAAATTGGTTTGTATGGTTTCTAATTTAAACAAGGTGAATGCCGGCGTGGATTATAATCGGTCATGATCGATCTAAACAAAAAAAAACGAGCAGCACAGATGTCTCAATAAAAAGAAATAGTGCACTACCATCGACCCTCTCCCCATTATCCCTATCACTATACATGTTGAGTTGCGTGCGCACCGACCGTAGAATTGCTGACGCCGTATATATTTTTCAAAAGACATTGCGGCGCTTGACTCTTTTTTGCTAGCGAACGTAATTGAAATGCTCATTTTTTGCATGATCTGCCAATAACAACTCAGGAGTAGAACAGCTAAGCAAAGTGACGCTTCTTTTTTGCTAGTTTCTGTGTGCTGGCGTAACGCAGAACTAGCAACGCCAAAAAGTTTAAGGGAGTTGTCTATACGTGATGTTGAAAATGTAACATCGTTGGAATATACCTATATATATATATATATTAAATATATATATATATATATATATATATATATATATATATATATATATTTAATATATATAGTATCACTGTTTTCGAGACTCGAAATAACAGCGTATTCATGCGGAATTAAGAGACTTGACCGGCTCACTGAGAGGTGGCGTGCTGCGGGACGCTTGTCTAGAGCTACGTCGACGCCCCAGCAACAACGGTCCGACGCAGCCCCAGCAACAGGTAAGCTTCGGCTTTGCGATTTTGCAGCACGCTAGAATATGACGTCCGCTTACCAGCTCGATAGCGCCCGCCAGCGTTACGTCGGTCGGCGAGTTGTCCGTCCGTTAACAACAACAACAGCGACAACAACAGCAACAACCACAACAACAGCAACAGCAACAACAACAACAGCAACAACATCATCAACAACAACAACAGCAACAACATCAACAACAGCAACAACAACAACAACAACAACAACAACAATGGAAACTTTTGCAAAACCGCCTCTGGGTGTGTTGCATGAAGGAGTGCACGAACAACGGCCGTAGCCTAGTTCTTGCTGCTAACGTTGCATAATGTGGGCAGCAGACGGAGCTGTTTTCTGATCGTGGATCGATTCGTAGTGAGCTTTTGCGCTTGTTGCTATTAGACGACGCTACACAGCGAGCATTCGGCGAGCATGAATAGGAGATCAGTCGAATAAGCACTGCTTGGAGTGGGTAGGCCTTCTTTTGCCCCAGGAAGGGCGAAGGCCTTATTTTTCCTCCATGTCTTACCTTCCTTCTCCTTATCATGGTGGTGCGCCGGCCGCGCCTTTGTCTTGCTGCGTGGGTCCGCCACAAATTCTTCTACTCATTCATTGATCAGTCTTCAAACCATTAATCCACTACATGTATTGTCTATTCATCTACATAGTGCCCCTATCTGTCTGCCTGTGTGCACCCAGCCCGAAATCTTGCCGGACTGGCATATCTTAGTCGCCTTTAGACATGCGCATCTCAATGACGATGCAGATGAAGGTAACGCGCAAGGCAGAGTGAGGTCAAGTGAAGTACTGATCCGGCTACCGACGACTACGGATTCACCTGGACGGTGCCAAACCGAACAGTCGGCGGTCAGAGCAGGCGGCCTTAATCTACAATCTATGTTTTTCAACTTGTTTACTTAACTAAGCCACTACTAGTTTCCGCCGCTTAGGTTTGTGCTATACGTGTATATTTCAGTAGTATCGTCGAGCATGGTGGCGTGGTGGGTGCCTACGCGTCTGCGCCTCGCGACCGGAGAAGACACATCAGAGGTACGCGGGTTCGAGTCCCATCGTTACACACTTGTATTTATGGGGCATGTCCGTCTATGAAGCAATGCGAACGCAGTCGGTCCCATGGACGTTAAATTTTGGCTGAGAGTCAGCCCAGAAAGATATATATTTTTTTCTATTTCAGTATCGACCACTGCACTGCCTTTGTTGCGTTGTGCCAAATCGTTCATAACTACCAAGCTGCAGGCGGGCTAGCGACTTGTTAAAACGATAGTCTATTGACTATTTTTATAGTGCTAAAGCCGAAAGTTAATTCGGTAAAGCTACTGTTCCGCTTCGTACGTGCGTGATCGTGTGTGCCAAAAATCGAGGCAGAAAGACAAATCACTTTTTCGGCTCTCTTTCACTATTCATGGCATGGTATTCACCACAGACACCCATCGCTCACGGGCGTCTATCAAACTGAGAAGGGAGAATCGAGAAATACGACAAGGCTAGCCACAGCCAAGTTGTTCCAAAACGGTTTCCTAAAAAATTACACATAATTAGGGGCGCAACTCGAGAGTTTCTTTTACTACAACTAAGGGAGGTAGAGAGAAGCAGGACGTCAATTGGCTGTACACCACGTGAACTCTAGCAAAACCATTGACTGTAATTAATAGTGGTTGACTACAACGAACACAATTGCCGACCCGCACCGACATTTCACATCTTAAGATGTGATATTAGAAGTCCGGGCAGACTTCTTTGCGGATGCGGTGTAAAGGTTTTTTTTTCAGCCTGGCTTGCGTTAAGCTTGCGAGCTAGCCTTCGAGCTTCACACGGACGACAATGGCCAAAACACAAGCCTCTTTCGTTTTCGTTTCAGAAAGTTCCTCTTTCGATCGTCGCAGCCATGGCTGTCGCGAGCAGCGTAAAGACGATGTGTGCAGTAGCCGAATACATACGACGAGTACGTCCGCTTTTGGATTGCAAACGTATTCGGTGGCAGATGGGCTTACAATGCTGGGATGATTCGTTTGACGATTGTGACGGCAGAAGGGTGTTGTAGCTGTACTCTGTGATTTAAGTCGAGGAGGAGTTCGGCACTTCTTTCGCAATGCCGTTTTATAACTAGCGTTCTGTAACGATCAATTAAAAGAAACAAGAGAAAGAGGGAGAGAGAGAGAGAGAAAGACCCGGTCGCATATCCTCAAGACAAGTGGAAACATTTTCGTAGCCATCTCTCTCTCTATATATACAGGTAGTTCAATAAGTTCTTAGAATGAGCATTTAGAATTCGAATTTTGGCACGCTTTCACCGCTAATAGGAACTGCAACTTTTCGACTGCTAGCACTCAATATATTATGGTGATTGGCCGTTGCGATTTCGTTTGATAGCTTTTCCCGTGCAACGTATCGGCGTGATGTTTAAAAATGGAGAAAAAAGAGTTTCGAGTGGTTATCAAGCATTTTTATTTCAAAGGTTGGAATGCGACCCAAGTAAAAATTGAGTCAGACGAGACGTACAGTGACTCTGCGCCATGTTTTGCCACTGTTTCCAACTGGATTAATGTGTTAAAAAGAGGTCGCAGGAGCACCGAGGATGAACTACGTCCAGGAGGCCAAAAAACGGCAACTGATGAGGAAAACGTAGAGAAAGTGCGAAACATTCTTGGCACAGATAAGCGAATGAACATTAAGGAAATAGCGGAGGCATTAGGGATTAGTTTAGGCAGTGTGCATTTTATCCTACACGAAAACTTGAAGATGAAACAGCTTAGAGCAAAATGGCTGCCGCATTTGCTCAACCAAGGCCAAAAAGACGCGCCTGTTTTGGCTTTACAGCGAAATTTGGCCAAGATGTCGAACAATCTGTCGGATTTTTGGTGCAGATTCATGGCCGTCGATGAAAGCCGGGTTCATCACTACACTCCCGAGACCCAAGAAGCATCTTGCCAATGGTGTGCACCTGATGAAGGACCTCCGAAGAGGGTGCGGACAACGGCATTGACCGGAAAGGTGATGGCTACAGTTTTTTAAGACCAACGTAGAATAATGCTAGTCGACTACCTTGAGAGCTGTAAAACGATCACAGGAGAATATTATGCAAGACTGTTGGACTGCCGTTAGCAAGAACTCATCGTGAAACGGCCCGCTTTGCAGAAGAAGGTTGCACACAAGTCCCGGCAAGCATCGGCAAAACTGGCCCAACTGAGGTTCGAACTTATTGAACAACCCTCCTATTCTCCAGACCTGGCCCCCTCTGATTATTTCCTCTTCGGACATTTGAAGAATAGTCTCGGTGGAAAGCGTTTTTCCAGCAATGAAGAGGTTAAGGCTGCTGTCAATGCCTATTTTCAGTCTAACGACGCGGAATTCTACTCAAGAGGTATGAAAGCTCTGAAATCTCGGTGGAAAAAGTGTATTGAGCTTCTCGGGGAGTATATCGAATAAGAAAAATTTTAAAACATGATTTGGAAAATTCTCGGTTTTCATTCTAAGAACTTATTGAACTACCGTATATATCTTTTTTTAAAAATATATATACACATATATATAGGGCGTCGGTACAACATATATATATACATATATATATTTTTTTTTTAAGTGCTTTTTATTTACAGTATCTTATGTGTATTACAACATTATAGTCGTGTAGTTCGTAAGGCTGAAAGCCCGTGTACGCAGCACTGGAACATCCAATATATATATATATATATATATATATATATTTTTGCCTGCTTTTAACCCCTCCTTCATTTCTTGTCAGCGGTCAAGTTGTTGGTGAATCGTGTGTAAGCTGACCGCGCACGACTGGAGGAGCCAACTGTGATGAAGGAAACAGGGCGACGGCGGTGATACGCTAAATTAATTAAATAAATTAGTAATTAGCGGCGAGAAACGTTTACAAGGGACTGCTTATTTCAAGACTTAAGCATTGCGTGCACTTTCCCAGCCTCCGTCGGTCAGGAAAGCCGCCGGAGCGCCTTCCCGTCGGTCCGTGTTCCGTGGAAGAAGGCAAAAATGGGACCAACAACAGCAACGACGACAACGATGGTAGCAGCAGGGCTACAATGCAATACAACTCATCGTGTATATTCCGGTATTGTCACCTACGAGCCTTTGCTGCTGTACCGATTGTTTGGTATGAGCCGTTTGACAATTTGCAATTTGTACAGGCGACAGGGGACAAAAAAAGCTTTTGACTTTCTACTTCAGCGACTATCTCTGGCGGTTCAGCCAATGCGGCAGAAATTATGGGCACAATAAGGGGCTGCCTCGAGGACAAGCTCGACTGGTAGAACTCCCCACAAGCCCAAGCGTAGTTAGTTATTCACATTTCCCTGTAACCGGAACATTAAATAAATAAAAGTCTTAAGAATAGATAAAAATGGGATTTGTATTGCTTAAACGGTCTATATATATATATATATATATATATATATATATATATATATATATATATGATGCCTTTCATCACCGTGTGTACTTACTTTAAAATTTGGTAGCGCTCGGCAAGAAAATATGTTTTTTCCTGGAAGGAGGGGGCGAAAATGTCTTGTTTAGAATTAAGGACGACATTTATAAAAGTAGTTATTTCGCCTTTCTGTGTCCTGCAAAACTTACGTTTGTGGGAGTACCATTCAATACATGAAGGAACCGATCATACCGGCGTGTTTGGCGGAAAATTTTGGATAATGACGCCAGCCGCAAAAAAAACTATATGTTGTTATGTCTTACGTTGACGCTTTCGCGCGCAGAACAGTAAAATTTTGCCATTACGACCAAAAATTCACACCCAGAATACTATTCTCAATAGAGAATTTAATGCTTATAATTTTCACACGAAAGTGATGGTGCTCCGTTACATAGCTGCCGGATAGCTAATTTTTTTCGACAGCTATAGTTGTTATGCTTTACGTTAAAGCTTTAATGCCTGAGTCTTTTGGGCGCACATTTTTTGTCGTAGGTACACGAATGGTCACATTGAAACGCTCGTAATGACACAAACGGTCACGTGAAAGATTTAACGTAAGACATTAACATATTGACTTTTATGACCTTCCTGCCTGGCTAGTCGCCTTCCGCTTATGTCTAGTGTCATTTTTCGCCGAACACGCCGATGTGGTCGGATTCTTCATGCGCTTACTGGTTCTACCGCAAACATAGATTTTGCACAACTATGAAGAAAAATGGCAAAACATCTTATTTTATAAATTTCATCCTTTATTCTATGTTTTCGCCCCCTCCTGCCGTTAGTAAAAAATATTTTTTTGCCGAATTCTACCAGAGCTTAAATTAAATACATACGGTTATGGAAGACCCTGTATATATATATATATATATATAGATATATATATATATATATATATATATATATATATATATATATATATATATATATATATATATATATATATATAAGATTACGTTAAATGCGCATGTGTTCAATTGATGCACTAGATAGTTTTATTACAAGGAAAACACATGTGGTCATCATAACGGACTAAACGCTAAATGTTGCTCTGATCTTAGCTTCCGACAGGCCACGCGGACTGCCAATTCTACCTAGCCAGGATCAGAAAGGCCCCCCACCCTCAAGTGCGTCTATTGCGGCGATCCACCGAAGGTCACCTTAAGACACTGCTCTGAAATGCCCAGCATAGGCGCATCTCTACTGCTTTTAATAAAGACTCCGACTTGTAACTTACACGACATCTGCAAGATAATGACAAAAAAACACTCTCCTACGGAAAGAACCTACTGGCTCCCGGAATAGCGGAACTTGCGTAAGCGTTTGGTAGACTAGGACCCCGGGAATTCGCAGGCCTTCCGGTTATTTCGATTCAATTAAATGTATTATTTCGTTTGCGTTGAACGTCAGCATGATAGTCGTCAGTGGCATGACTGTCGGACCGCGGGGGATTTCGTCTCAGCATGGCTGTGAGCAGTCGCTTTAAAGCCAGCGAGCGGTGAGTGTGCTTGTTTTTCTGCGGCGTATCTGAGGCATATCCGGACAGCTGACGCTCCGAAGACTGAAGCGTAAACACTGGTCCGTATTTGCCGTTGTTCCATATAATAAAAAAAAATGTTGTGGCTTTTATTACTGATGTGATTTCCTTTTTTCTTGCTGTTGCTTTGTTGTTGTTGGTATTGTTGTTGTGGTTGGTGTTTCTATTGTCTTATAACGTTACCGTTAATCGACTTATGATTTCTTTTTTCCTATTCCCCGTTTCCACCCGCCACTTTAACGGGAACATCATTAGTGATAAGTTCAAAACATTTGCCGTTTATGCGCACTGTGTTTACTGCTACGATTTGCTCTCGTCTGCTCGTCAGTTACAGTACGAGTTTACGTCGGTCTTTCGCGGCTATGTTTAACTCTCTACGTATGTTTTCCCTTCTTTTGTTGTTGACGTTGTTGTTACTGCTGCTGCTGCTGCTGCTATTACCGCTGCTTATAACGTTGCTGTTTCTGTAGTTACCGCTGGCCCTTGTGGCAAACTGTGATTAAGTTGATATTGCTACTGCTGATATTGACAGTTTATCTTGATACTTAAAATGACTGGTAGGTAGTACGGAACGGCATAAAACTGCAAAATTACATTACTATACATTATTTATATTAATTTGGTGATAATAAACCATAATAATACATGGATAGTAGTTTTACTAACCAATGATTGATTTACGAATATACATCATAGACATCGCATTTCCAATAATAATAATAATACAATTATTACAATATATTAAGGCTGTCATGTCGACGATACGGTAGACGCTATTGTGGTGGCTCTCGAGGTTCAGGCAAGCCGTGCGACGAGTCTCTGTTGGCTATGAGCAAATTTGTGGAAGGACACATACACCTCCCGCTGGGTTTGGCTTCGTTTACAGTCTCTTAATTACTACTTCTAGGCTAACTTCAGGCGAGCAAAGTAATGTGCGCACCCACTACAATTGCGTGAGCTACGTGATTGTAAGGGCGATTAATAGTACATACTGACCCTATGTATGGCATCTCTTGTGGCATATCCTCGGGCCCACCTAACGGTGTCTAAAATACCACCGTTAAGGGGGCCCGAGGTGTGCGCAAAATGTCCCTTCTTAAAAAAAAAACAACGCTGCATGTTCACTGTAAATTTCAAGGCGTTGCTAGAGATTTTGGCAAGCAATTTTTGAACAATATATTATTTGATAAGAGCAAACCTATTATATATAATCTTCAACATCTGGGACTACTTAGATTTTTTTTGCATTTAGGTATTTTCTGCCAATCATATATACACTAAATTTAGTTATATGATTAAAACAAGTAGCTAAAAGTAATAAATAATTACATAATATAGACGCTAAACACGACCACGCTTAGAGGTATGATATCACTATCAGGTTTTTTTTGCAACATGCATACAGCACAACATGGAGCGTGATGATCTCTCTCTCTCTCTATATATATATATATCAACAACTTCATTTATTATTTAATGTTATGGTTACAGGGAAATGTGAATAACTAATTACACTTGGGCTTGTGAGGAGTTCTACCAGTCGAGCTTGTCCTCGAGGCAGCCCTCATTGTGCCCTTACTTGCTGCCGCATTGCCGCGCTGAACCGCCAGAGATAATTGCTAAATTAAAAAGTCAAAAGCTCTTTGGTCCCCTGTCGCCTGTTCGATTCATTTGCCAATCTTCTGTAGAAGCGACCGTGCCTCAGGACCAGGCCCCCCGAGTGTCTCAAACACTAGCGGCACGAAAATAAACTCGTTGGCGAGCTGGGCATATTTGTTGCTCTTAAGACGTTCGGCCTTGCGTGCCGCGGAGCCAGCGGCAGATGCGCTGGCTTCCAGATTCGAGGAGGCGAGCGTGTCGGTGATCGTCGCATCCCAAATAAGCGCCTTTTCCCTTTCAAAGGGGATAAGGGTGAGACCGTCTGGTCTCATTCCGTCGCTTCTCAGAAGGCCGGTCGGTTCTCGAATGCACGGCAATAAAGCTGATCTCAAGGCCCGAGCCGTAACCTCGTTAACCTCGCTATGACGGCTTTGGCGTCCTTTGCTTCTGCTGCAGGAGAGCCCGTGGGTACCCTAGATGTCCACCTGTGCTCCGCACGGACACCGGTGCTCCTCAGTTAGCCTTGTTCCCAACCTCAAACCAATGCACAGACGAAAGCTTTCGTGATCAAGTAAAGTGCCGAGGTTTGAGGAAAGGATGGCTTGGAGCCATTTGCTGGCTCCTTTCTGGACGACCGCGTGCAGTTGGGCTTTGTTTGCCGTGTTTAGTGCGTCAGAGAGTAAGCGCTGGTACTTTGTAGAGACGATAAGGTCATCATAGGACCTCTGCAGGTGTTTGTTTGCCTCTGGGAGTAGGCCTGCGAGGTTCTCGAATCTCGTATCGGCAACCTCTTTGGCATCCTGGAAAGCCTGCAGAGCCACGGCCGAGCTGATGCGCTGAACAGTACCTTCCGAGGCGTGTAATGATGCGACGTGACAGCTAGCTGCCAGGCCTGCTGTATAGCGAATTCCCAGACCTCCGAATCTAAGAGGGAGAGTGGCTTGAGCCCAGTTGTTGTCGGCCAGGTTTAGAATAAGGAGGTCGCTAAGGCTGGTCCTTAGACTTTTTTCCAACTCCCATAGCAGATCCCGGTTTGCTCTGACGTCCGTGTTGCGGAGGATATGGACGATTCTTGCTGAAACCAAAGATGATTTTAGTAAGTGATACGCAGTGTGGGGAGACACTATCAGGTTATACCAACATGCACTTTAGCGCGGCCAAGCTATGTTCATGCCCAAATGGTTGACCGGAATTCTTGCTGTTCGGTTGTACGGGTTGTACGTTATATGTTTTCACTTTCTTTATCCGGTGTACACGTTCATAAGGAGACAATTGTTGCCTTTTGCATATAAGCAAATAAAACTGTAACTTTATAATTAAAAAATGTACTATACTCACTCGATATGTGATAACTAGCATGCAGATTTCAATATTCGATTATTTTTTATAGTAGTTTTTTTTGGAATTTCCATATCTGCAGTGCCATTTGTATAGATGTATGGCTGTGGCCGCTTCGACGGTGGCAGCGTTTTCCCGACTTTTCTTTTCCAGGAGAGAAGGATCGTTATTGGCGCTTGCATGCCGTTTTTGTCGGCACAGGTACTTCAAAATTTACCACCAATACTTTTAACAGCGAGTGCTCATACGCGCTTAGCCGCGGTATTTCTTTCGAGTCAATACTGGAATAACGACCACTGACAAAGACTCAAGAGTCAAAATCAGCAAGATACAATTGCAGCGTTGATTTCGCGTATTCAGACACGTGTGCACATGTATCATATATATATATATATAATTTTTTTTATTGTTTTTTTATTAATAAGACGCTTAGTAAGATATTTTTGCATAGGATTAAGCATAAGGGAGACTTTAGATATTTTGATTCTCGCTCAGAAACGTGTTGTCTGCTGTTGCTGCTATAGTTGTTAATTTGTTTCTGTCGTCATCCATCTATTGCTTCCTTGTGTAGCTTCTTATTCCTTGTCGTTTGTTTTTTGCTAAAATTTTCAGAGATTTTTGTTCGATACGTCTCGTGAATTGACTCGTGATGCAATCTTAATATATATAAATATATATATATATATATATATATCAATTGTCTCCTAATAAACGTATACACAGGAGTACTTTTTAAGTGCGTTTTATTGATAGCACGCTTAGTAAGATATTTTTGCATAGGATTAAGCATAAGGGAGACTTTATATATTTTGATTCTCGCTCAGAAACGTGTTGTCTACGGTTGCTGCTATAGTTGTTAATTTGTTTCTGTCGTCATCCATCTATTGCTTCCTTGTGTAGCTTCTTATTCCTTGTCGTTTGTTTTTTTGCTAAAATTTTCAGAGATTTTTGTTCGATACGTCTCGTGATTTGACTCGTGATGCAATCTTAATATATATATATATATATATATATATATATATATATATATATATATAAATTGTCTCCTAATGAACGTATGCACAGGAGTACTTTTTAAGTGCGTTTTATTGATAGCATGTACGATGATTATGACTTCACTATTCGATCGATTTAGCGAACTTATATATATATATATATATATATATATATATATATAAAATATATAAATATATATATATATATATATAACGAGATGAGCAGGCGAAGGGAATAATCCGATGAGCCTGCGGGGATGGCATCCCATTTTTCTGATCACGACCTTATCGTTTTTCCCTCTCAGCTTCTTTGTTGGACCTAGGACCTCCTTCTTCCATTTTTTTGTTTCATCACTATCAAGTCCCACGGTGGGGAACCAGCCAGTACCAGGGCTGCATTCGTGCTAACCGTGCGGTAGGAGATCCCATCAGGGGATGGCATCCCATTCTTCTGACCACGACCTTAACGTTTTTCCCTCTCAGCTTCTTTGTTGGACCCAGGACCTCCTTCCCACATCATTTTCGTTTCATTCACTATTAAGTCCCACGGTGGGGAATCAACCAGTACCAGGGCTGCATTCGTGCTAACCGTGCGGTAGGCCAGCAGGATCCTAAGCGCCGCTGTTCGCTGCGTGCTTCTTATGGCCTTTCTTGCCGTCCTCGTTTTCAAGGTGTTCTACAGTCAGACTGGCTCCGCGAAAGGTGCAATTTACTTGGTAACCGACATTAGCAGTTATTATTATTATTTTTATTATTATTATTCCCAAGTGCAATCCAATGGGTCTGTCATTAAGTCAGCTTGCTTATTATTTATTGTTACTATTCCTTCTACTATTAGTAATATGAGCTAATATTAGAAGTGACTGTATTGCGCAAATCTGAACCCTGTAAAACTCTATTCCTCTGCCATTGTTTTCCCGTTTTTCGGCCGCGTCTCAATTGTTTTATTTTATTCCATCTTCTTCTTCTGCATCATAAAAATGTAAATGTACTTAAAACGGATTTAGTGCACTTCTGTTTTTACTTTGTTCGTCCCGTAGAATATAAGTACATAGGTTAAGTCCCAGTGTGTGTATATATATATTTATAACCTTCTTTGAATATTGGCCAAGCATACACGAAACCTCTCTGTATATTACTTGTAGTTGCCTGACCCGAGTGACATAAGAAGGGTATCTGCGAAAGAACAAGCAATATCAAATGTAGGCGAAATAGAGTATTAAACGAGATCTCTCGGACTACCAGATGTTATAAAGCGTCGCCGCTAGTGCGTCAACGCGCATATTGCACGAGTCGTCGGCATCTATTATGCGTCGTGTCAGAATCGAACTGCTGACATATATTCCCGTGATCGTCTTTACGAAAACCTCTCCCGTGCTTTAACGCGTCCTCATGTGATGCCAATGATTAGCGCGCGTGTTTTTAGTTCAATTCTCCCCTCAGCGCTCGTAACTTCTGTTGCAGCCTATTACCATCCTTTTCTGAATAGTCCCTTGGACTCCTCGATCCGAATCAGCATGGATTTACTAGAGGGCGTTCCATAAATGCGCGGCTTTTGAAATGTTATTGCTCGTGACACCTTTGCCACAAGATGCACTGTATGTACTATGACCTCTCTCAGGTGTTTGACTAAGACCTTAGTCTATCGTACTATATGTATGTCACGTCTTAACGACGGCCTTCTCCGGCCTAGCTAAATCGAACAAACCTTGTTCACAGCTCACTTAGAGATCTGTGCTTTATCTACACACACATATATATATATATATATATATATATATATATATATTGGCCAGGTGGACCAGCCCCATCTTGGACCTAGAGCCTTGAGTCGTTAGTTTTCAGTGCGTTATGTGACACATTGTGATAACAGACAACATGGACAAATAAATTTGCCGGCGGGCTATGTCGGTCCGATATATATATATATATATAAATATCTTTTTAGTTTTTTTTTTCTAATAGAATCAGGGGTGTGCCATTGTGAGAGAACAAACCGGAGGGCAACGATTCGCACACCTCATTTGTGATATGATCATACCTTCAATGCACCGACGGCCGGATTTATAGAGATATTTAAGGTTTCCTTAGCAGTCTTTGTTGTAGCATGGCTACTGATTTTCTGCTGTACTACATGCTTTAAGCTACATGATTTAATACGCTGCTGTCATGACTAATCGCAGATTGGACCCGTCACACTGCATAATGTATATTATATTAAAGACTTGTATCTTGTGTAACCAAGTGATTCATTAAAAAATGTACGCTTAATATTAGTCTTTCAATATAATTGTTACTACATGTGTACCTACAAGTTTAGTAAAACCCAAGCAAATGCAAGTAGAAAAATTAATTTCCCATGAAATAAAAACACTCGTAATAAAATTGTTGATAGAAATGCATGCATTACCCGAGTCAACACCGCGTAATGAAGATCGTCTTTTATTATTTTTTAAAAATCGTCTTTGACATATTTGAAAAAAAAAGCTGAGTTGTAAGTAGATAGTGCGAGTTCGTAAAACATCGAAGACCATGCAACAACTGTCTCCAGATGATATAGGCAGCATAGACATAGCAACGTAGTGATAGTGCAACAACAACATTAACAACAACAACAACAACAACAACAACGAATGACAACTGCAACAACGACAAAAAGCATTTCAACATTTAGTGTCGGCCATTTATTAAGCGCCGCACACCCCCGTTGGGGGAGAACGAACGCTAAATGCGCCGAAATGTCTCTACTTACGCCGCTGCCGCCACCACCACCACGATCATTGATAACCTCCGATCAGCGCGACATTGTGACGAGATAAATTTGGAATCGATCGAATTTCGAATGCTAACTGACATGCCCGTCCAGCCGACGATTCGAACGGCGGCACAGTACGATTGGTGGTAGCAAGTCAAACAACACATGTTATATCAACATTGTTGATATTTTGCTGTTTTTGTTGTTATGGTTGTTGTTGTTGTTATTGTTGCTGTTGCTGCTGCTGCTGTTGTTGTTGGTATTTCTAGCTGTGGTCCCCCCGCCGCGCCCCCCCCCCCCCTAGTCATAATGAGTGTCGTTGTACTCGTCGCTGCTGTTGTACACGTTCACAATCACGCCGTTGGGACTCGCCGCCGAAGTCGACGACTCGGCATGTCGCCGCTTGATAAGTGCTGGCCTAAGCTGAGACCCAGCTTGATTGCTTGCTGTTTTTATCCACTTTCCTACTTACTTAGAATGTATCTATCTATCTATCTGTCTATCGATGTCGGATCAATCGACCAACCGATCGATCGATCTACCTACCTGTGTGTGTGGCGGTATATCGAGTCTGGCCTCGATTCCCCCCGCGCGCGCGCGATTGTCGATGCCGGCCAGTGTGTCGCCTTCTTTCATCATGACACAAAACACGGACGCATCGTTGGACATCGCCGTACCCACATCGCTGAGGACCGAGGTCCACTTGCTAGCGGGCCTTCTTTCTTGTCGTCGTCGTCGTCCGTTGGTGTCGTCAGTAGTCAGATCCCATCCTACTGCACACAATGAGGTAAACAAAAACAAAACAAAAAAACAATACCAAAGCTAAATAAGTAGAGAAAGCAACACGCGTATGTCTGCTGCAGGTGGTCCAACAACGGATCGCAGCGTCCACAGAACGGCAATGACAACTGCAGCAACAAAACAGCAACAATTGAAAAAAAAACATAATAATAACGACAAGAATAGTCTTAAAACAACAACAACAACAGCAACAACAGCAAAAACAACAACAACGATACAATGAACATGAACAACAACAACAACGATACAATGAACAAGAGCAGCAACAATTATTGTAGCAATGATAACGGCGGCGGCATCAACAACGATAACACAACGAAAGAATACTAATGATGTGACCAGCACAACACTAATGAGACGTGGTGACAAGTTTATTAACAACAACATTAAGAATGGCCGCTGGCTGTCACAGCAACAGCATTGACGACAAGAATAGTAACAATTAGCACGGCCCTCACAAACACCGATACGACAACGACAATATGGTACCAAAAACAACAGCGCGAAAAGCAGGAAGGCCGACGGTCATCAATCCATAAGGATGACTTTTACGTCAAAGTTAGAATAAAATACAAGTCAATAACAACAACAGAAATGCACTCAAAATTATTCACGTTTGAAGTAAAAGCTTTAGCAAAATTATAGTGAGATGCATACAATGCACACATGTTGCAACAAAAATTTACATTAACAATTTACATACATGGGTGCCGGACCGATGTGGCATATCCAGATACTATGGTTCATCGCATTACTATTACTATTGTTGCTGTTATTGCTGCGGCAAATATAATAGAACTATGTCTAGATCGAAAAGCCAGTTCGTGATTGCGATTGGTAGATGTTAGGGTTTTTGAAAGACATTGACGCCGTATATATATATATATATATATATATATATATATATATGTGCAAGCTGGGCCCCGCTAGGTTGAAAGTGTTGTCGGCCCTGACCCTGTTCTCACGTCTAAACTTCACGGTCATTTCCAAGTTAATCGTTAGCCTGAGCTCAGAGACAGGCGTCTCAAGCTCGTCCAAAGGTGGATCGTCTGCATATAGAATGCATTCAACGAGGGATCGCGGCAGCTCGGCCCTCGAATTCGGCCGCTCGGTTCAGTTGGGTTCAATGCCATTCAGTTGGACCGGGAGGGAACAGAACGGATGTCTCAAATTGTCACTCTGTGTCAACTTCGTCGTTTGCAATAGGAGCGGCAGGCTGTGCATTTCGTCGAGCCCGATGGCGTGGTAGCTTAAGTCTGCGCCTCGCAACCGGAGAAGACACATAGGTGCGCGGGTTCGAGTCCCACCGTTGCCCCACATTTGTATTTATGGGGGTCCGAAGCCAAGATTTAACGTTCACGGAACTGTTTTTCACATGGAAGGGTATGAAGCCATGTGAAAAACAGTTGCGTGGACGTTAAATCTTGGCCGAGGGTCAGCCTGAAAACTTTAGGTTGTGCATTTCGTCATCGGACGGAATGTGACGTGATTCCTCTTTTTGTGCTCCTGAAACAGTCGCTACTAGAACTACGAGAATTGACAGAGTCAACCACACGACCTTCGACGAACTCAGAGAATAGATGCTAAGAAAATCCGTTTAAGTCCTGTTTGACATCCGTCAGCAGAGGTTTGCACGCCGTTGCAGTTGGATGTTCAGTCCGAAAGCCGTGTGTTGCTCATTGCGACGTGAGATTCGTGGTTATAATACATGCGCTGTGCTGATATACTCGTCAGTAGGCATGATATTCGCTTGTAACAAGGCCTTTTACATTTCAGACATATTCATCTATTTATCGGTATAGGGTGACATTCTCACACTTGGTTGGCAGGGGGTCGGGGTCGATGTACTCGTGAAATTAAGCTTTCTAGTGTGCTGTTAATCTCGAAGCATCTGTTATCCGACCTAAGTAAACCTATCTTAAGTAAGCTTTCAACTGCAAGCAGAGCCTCCGATCAGTAAAATACCTGTTAAGCGGGTCTTGCTGCCGCAGTTCTTCATCGTTCAGTGTGAGTCTGAACCGATATATCGTGAATTTCAGGCTTTTCTGCCAGTCTTTCCACAAAGGTATTCCGGACTAGGAAAATATCTATGTTTCTAGTTGGCATCAAATTAGCTCAGCGCTGGGCATAAAGACTGGAGGACGCCAATGCTGTCACTCGATAGCAAAAATAACAGTAGTAACTCGATAAAAAAAATAATCACAGCCACAGCAAGAGCGGCAATAACGGTAACCACACAATTAACAACAACCTTCTCTACTGCAACAGCAAGACTGCTTTTAGAAAAAGTAAAAACGCTAAAAAACAGCGATTTCTGCTTCTATGCGTGCGCTGACGCGAAAACGGATAGATTCTGATGCAGAGAGGACCGAACAATTATAGAGGCAAATGGCTTGTTCACTATAAATTGGCTTTTCGGTCTGCAGCCGTCACCTACTTCATTCGCTTGAGTGTTTGTCACTGTCGCTTTATTTCTGCTGTCGTGTATTGTTTGTCGTTGCGATTATGAATCAGTCAGTCACCATGCTTCTTCTGAGTACATCAACAACAGCAAAAGTAGTTATTGTTGCTGTCGATATTGTTTGTCTTTGCTATTATTAATTGTGTTGTGTTGTTGTTGCTGTTGCTGTTGTTGTTGTTGCTGCTGATGTTGTTGTTGTTGTTGTTGTTGTTTTGTTGGGTATTAAGAACCGTCTTAGATACAGTCACAATCAAAGAAATTGTACTTGCTTATATATCCTTGTTGCAGTCGTGTAGACAGTTACATTACGTATGTGCGTATTAGCTTATTTTATTAGACCGAATTGTTGCCCTAACGGCCATATCCGCGTCGTATGATTAGCGCTTATCTAAAGTGGAAAACCTGACTCTGAACCATCATAAAATTGATCGGCGCGAGTGTTTGGTTTGCTTCTTAGGCGCCCTCAAAAAAAAACTCACGATGTTGACCCGATGATGTTCCAGAGCATCGCCCTTTCTTCGTTATGTTCTTGTTTGTGTAGCTACTGTTCTTGTGTGTACTGTTGTTGTTGCTGCTACTTTATTATTATTATTATTATTATTATTATTATTATTATTATTATTATTATTATTATTTTCTGCTGTTATGTGTGTTGCTATCGTTGCAGCTGATGCTGTGGTAGTGTTGTGTCAAACAAGTCGTCTTAGTTAGGCGCGGCTTCAAATCGCAGTCGCGTGGCCCGGATTAGACAGACAGTCTTTAGTCGCTGTCGTCGTCAACAAGCAGCCTTTGGACCCGTTATGTAGCGTCGACTTTGATGGAGATGTAGCAGTAGTAGCGTCCATTAGCAAATGTTTTGTTTCTTGGTTGTTGTTGTTGTGGTTGTTGTTGTTATTATTGTGGTTGGTGTTCTTGTGGTTGAACCAAGAGACATCGACGGCGCTGTTGGTTTGATTGGTTATCTCCTCTGGCTATTGCCGGCTGGCACCGCCGCCCCGGTACCCGATTACTACGACCCGTACGCATAACAAGTACAGTTATACAATGGCCCGACACATCGACATAACCGTGCTCTCGCCCCGAGCTGCAGCATTCCAATGGTAGCCGAGCCCAACAAACAAACTGTGGCCGCTGACTCTCAGCAGTACAATCTATTCTCTATTTGCAAAAAATTGTCAAAACAATTTGATCAACAACAGGAATCATACGGGTTATACCCCGCTAGATAACAATAAAGACTACGCGCTATATATATATATATATATCAATTTAATTTCAATTCAAACATGGTTTATTTACGGAACTGCATACATTCACATGCTTAAGTTCTCGTTATGAAAAGTGGTACAAGGATTTGAGGATAAAAAGAGAAAAAGAAGATAAAAAAACAGAGGTTATATATATATATATATATATATATATATATATATAATCCTGAGCCAACGTATCCCACTATTGCATAGGTCGTAGAATTTCCTATTCCCAACATTCCTGCGGCTCTGACAAGAGCCTGTCCTCCGCTGTGTCCGTCACTTTGTCGTCCTGATTTGAAGCACCTCCTTTGAATTTTATAGGAGGTGACGACGCACGCTGCGATGGCATGTTGTCCGGCTTTGGGTCTGACTTGAACTGATGGCATTAACTCTCATCACTGGTGACAATCCGCTTCAACATAGCGAAGTCTTCGTGATAGCGGAACAGGTGTTGCAATATCAGCCCCATACGCAGTTCCGTTTGGATTTCGCTGAGTTTTTTGGAACCCACTGCTTTGGCTATATATATTATATATATATATATATATATATATATATATATATATATATATATATATATATATATTCAATAGTAGCAGCGGGTGTAAAAGCGGTACGAAACCACAAAAGGAAGAAGGCAAAGCTAAAGAAGAAATTGAACGACGCAACAGCTCCAGCAAACAGCGACGCGATTGAGTTGATGCCCGCGTAGAAGTAGCAGTGAACCGCAAAAGCAAAATAAGGAGGACAAGGAGAAAGGGTTTATCTCCGTTACGCAAAAAACGAAAAACCCGCCAGCCGTCTCCAAAAGAGATGGAAAGCATAAACTAATGATGAGTTTAAAGTATGCAAAGTATTTGAAAAAGTCAACAAACCCATTGTCAAAGCTCTTCGAGTAGAACGGCTAGTTGCAGATACGTCGGCAATAGGCTTGAGAAGTGCTTCGCACTATAATTTAAGAGAAGTAAGTTCTTTTCTTTGCGTTTCAGCTTGAAAAGGGCAAGGAGCCGCTTCGTGTATGTATTGTACGCCCATGGTGGAGATCGTACGTAACTTTACGTAGGCTACGTATGTCTGTGACGGAGCCACTTAACGAGCTCTTGCAAGGGTGGCGACCCAGAGTCGTGGAGGCAACGACGGAGGTAAGAGCGTCCGACGTCTTTAAGTCGGAGTACGATATTTTCGGTCTTCTACGTGTCGTATCAAGATAATTACACCTAATGGTATGACGAACACCACTGCAGAACACTCGTCTGCAGTGTGAACCGGTGGTATGAGATTCCGACCCATAAAAAACAGTTATCTCCCCATTCTCCCAACCGACCGGGAATTGCATGTGGAAGTACATTAAAGGATCCGAGGAGGTATGAGTCTACTAGTAGCTTGCTCTCTTCCCAAAGAGCTGAGACGTGCGTATAATGCGGCGTTTAATTACCATTTATTTTGCCGTGAAAAGGCTAGAAGTAACAAACAATTTGCTTAAAAAGATGGTCCCAGTGTGTTCGGTGTTGGGCCTGTTAAAAACGTAACAGGGGCACGCTGCTCCGCCCATGCTGGACACCTCACAATGGTGTGTTCTGTGGTATCCTCAAGTCAATCGTCGCAGTAGACGCACGTGGGGTCGGAAGCCTTCCCGATCTTGAGGTCAGGTAGGACTGGAAGGCCTCGTGTCCCGTCAGGACCTGGGTAGTCGTGTGGAAGGTTAGTTCTACCCCGGGCGGAATTAACCATTCTTAGATGAAGCACCCTCCTCCGGGCCGTGTCACGGCTCCTGCCATTGGGCGATGTCTCATTGACGCTCGTGTTCCTTCTTGAGTGCAGGGTCTTCGCACAGTTGGCCGCGCTCTTCTTCCGCCGTCATATCTCAGGGAACCGTTCCGGCGAGTAGAAGCGCCACTGCTGTGCTTACCGTCCGGTGCACGATGTGTCCATCCCTGATGCCGTACTAACGTAGACAACTACGTTACAATGCCACGCCAAATGTTTGGTTGGCGTATGGCTTGCATCAGGGACAGCTAAGCTGTACGCGCTCACGTCAAACACGACAAAATCGAACCCAAACGCTGTACCGTTGCCTGGTTTACATTCACACAGCCATGTACATAGTGTGTTCAAAACGTATCGCGACTTTTGGGTTTTTTCAAAAATTATTCATTTATTCATGAATATCTATTTTGTCCCCTTCAAAGTAATCACCATGAGATATTATACACTTGTGCCAACGGTTTTTCCAATCTTCGAAGCACTTCAAAAAACCATTTTTTTTTATCTTGGTCAGCTCCTCCTTCGATGCCGTCTTTATCTCGTCAAGCGTAGCGTAACGTCGTCCTTTCATGGGCCTCTTCAGTTTAGGGAACAAGAAAAAGTCACAGGGGGCCAGATCTGGGGAATACGGTGGCTGCGGCATCATTAGTGTGTTGTTTTTGGCCAAAAACTCGCGCACAAGCAACGATGTGTGAGCAGGGGCGTTATCGTGGTGCAAAAGCCAATTTTTGTTCTTCCACAAATCCGGGCGTTTCTGGCGGATTGCTTCGCGCAAATTGCGCATAACTTGCAGGTAATATTCCTTATTGACCGTTCTACCCTGTGGCAAGAACTCATGATGCACCACGCCCCTGCAATCGAAGAAAACTGTCAGCAAAACTTTCACATTCGACCGAACTTGGCGCGCTTTTTTCGGTCTTGGTTCGTGCGGCAGCTTCCATTGAGATGATTGAGCTTTGGTTTCCACGTCATAACCATAAACCCACGATTCGTCACCTGTTATGACCCTCTGGAGCAAATTTGGGTCGTCGCGGACAGAGTCCAACATCTCATTAGCAATGTTTATGCGATGCTGTTTTTGGTCGCAATTGAGCAATTTTGGTACGAATTTCGCGGCGACCCGTCTCATGCCCAAATCATTGATAAAAATCGAATGGCACGAGCCAATCGATATGTTTAGGTCCTCAGCAACTTCTCTAACGGTGATTCGACGATTGGCCAATACCATTTTCTCCACTTCATTAATTTTTTCGTCTGTTGTTGAAGTGCTCGGGCGTCCGGCACGCTCTTCGTCGTTCACATCTTCTCGGCCTTCTGAGAACATTTTGTACCACCGATAAACGTTGCTTCGGTCCAAGGTAGCTTCTCCGTATGCCACAGTCAACATTCGGAATGCATCCGCGCACTTAATTTCGTTTTTCACACAAAATTTGATACAGGTTCTTTGATCCATTTTTTTGAATAGGTAAAAATCGAAGACGATCCAAAACACGTGCAAGCAAAGCAGCTGTCAACAATTAAGTGAACATTCAAAATGGCCGAGCTTGTCGGCATAAGTGAGAGACATGAGTACCAACATAACGCCACAAAAAATCGAAATTCGAATATACGTAACCCGCGAAAATACAAAAGTCGCGATACTTTTTGGACACACCTCGTACACCAGATGGTGTAAATAGCACACCCCGTCCGTCCACGATCTACAACTCATACGAGAAGTGCCTCCTGCGGGGGAAGATGGCCTTTCTGCGACGGCAATGCAACGGACATTCGACACTCTCGTAGCCCTGTCTCTTAATTTCGACAAGCTCTTGATCCAATTAAGTATATCTAAATATACAGTCTGATCTAACAAAAAATGTGCTTACATGCAGTCTAGCAGAGATGACGGCCGACGTTGTTTGTCTGCTAGCGGACAAGGTCAAAGGGTTACATTTAATTTCAACTCAGCGTAACCGCGTATCTTGTGTGAGGATGTGAGTGAATCACAATGCTCTTCTTTTGATGCTATCAAGGCATATGAAAGCTGCCCACGCACAGATTGTTTTAAATTACAAACTGTACACGTACTTTTAGTATTAGTTGTTGGGTTTGTAAACGCGTTTTTGTCCATAGCCCATTAATTAGGGCGTTGCCAACAGCAATTCACGTTTGACTCTATTTTTTTAAAAAATGAACCTAAAACCAAACACTGATGCATTTGATGTCACATCAATAAGATAGCTGAGCACAAACAAACTTCATCAAGTTCGTTTGCGAGCTTTTGACGTAGAGATCGTCATCCAGCATGAAGAGCTTGTCCACTTGAAAGCTGTTCGACTGTGTAAGCAAGTGTGTGAGTTTGAAAAATGTGCGTATGAAAGAATAGACAAATGTATGATAAATATATATATATATATATATATATATATATATATATATATATATATATATATATATATATATATATATATATATATTTATATATATATACAGGTAGTTCAATAAGTTCTTAGAATGAGCTTTTTAGAATTCGAATTTTGGCACGCTTTCACCGCTAATAGGAACTGCAACTTTTCGACTGCTAGCACTCAATATATTATGGTGATTGGCCGTTGCGATTTTGTTTGATAGCTTTTCCCGTGCAACGTATCGGCGTGATTTTTAAAAATGGAGAAAAAAGACTTTCGAGTGGTTATTAAGCATTTTTATTTCAAAGGTTGGAATGCGACCCAAGTAAAAATTGAGTTAGACGAGACGTACAGTGACTCTGCGCCATGTTTTGCCACTGTTTCCAACTGGATTAATGTGTTAAAAAGAGGTCACAGGAGCACCGAGGATGAACTACGTCCAGGAGGCCAAAAAACGGCAACTGATGAGGAAAACGTAGAGAACGTGCGAAAAATTCTTGGCACAGATAAGCGAATGAACATTAAGGAAATAGCGGAGGCATTAGGGATTAGTTTAGGCAGTGTGCATTTTATCCTACACGAAAACTTGAAGATGAAAGAGCTTAGAGCAAAATGGCTGCCGCATTTGCTCAACCAAGGCCAAAAAGACGCGCCTGTTTTGGCTTTACAGCGAAATTTGGCCAAGATGTCGAACAATCTGTCGGATTTTTGGTGCAGATTCATGACCGTCGATGAAAGCCGGGTTCATCACTACACTCCCGAGACCCAAGAAGCATCTTGCCAATGGTGTGCACCTGATGAAGGACCTCCGAAGAGGGTGCGGACAACGGCATTGACCGGAAAGGTGATGGCTACAGTTTTTTTAAGACCAACGTAGAATAATGCTGGTCGACTACCTTGAGAGCTGTAAAACTATCACAGGAGAATATTATGCAAGACTGTTGGACTGCCGTTAGCAAGAACTCATCGTGAAACGGCCCGCTTTGCAGAAGAAGGTTGTCCCGTTTCACCAGGGCAATGCTCCTGCACACAAGTCCCGGCAAGCATCGGCAAAACTGGCTCAACTGAGGTTCGAACTTATTGAACAACCCTCTTATTCTCCAGACCTGGCCCCCTCTGATTATTTCCTCTTCGGACATTTGAAGAATAGTCTCGGTGGAAAGCGTTTTTCCAGCAATGAAGAGGTTAAGGCTGCTGTCAATGCTTATTTTCAGTCTAACGACGCGGAATTCTACTCAAGAGGTATGAAAGCTCTGAAATCTCGGTGGGAAAAGTGTATTGAGCTTCTCGGGGAGTATATCGAATAAGAAAAGTTTAAAAACATGATTTGGAAAATTCTCGGTTTTTATATATATATATATATATATATATATATATATATATGCGTAGATCATCCTTTCTGTTTAAAACAAGTTTATATACATATATACTTGTCTTGAATAGAAAGTATGTTCTTCGTCAGCTGTGTGCCTTCGCTGAAATGCAAAACGATTCAAGAAAGTGGAGGGAGGGGGACAAGAGAATAACGCTCTCGAGACGTGTTTGCACGTAAGATGTCGTAACAATCTGGACGGCCGTGATGATCAATCAGCTCATGTCCATCGCGATGAATGGCCGTTGTCATTATGATCATCTCGTCCCTCTTATTGCTAAGCAGTGAAAGCCTGCTGACACTTTTTCTCGCTGTCAGCAACTCTGACTAGAGAGTCTACCTCGTAAGCATTTGTCGCTTTTTCTGTCGTCGTTTTTTGTCTGTCACGCATCCCATCTGTCACGGAGCGTCCTTTGGCGTCATTTTTGTTGTTGCCGCTGCTGCTGCGGAGGCGGTTGTTGTTGTTGTTGTTGTGATTGTTGTTGTTGTACTTGTGTACTTGGTTGTTGCCGCAATTCTAGTTAGTCGCGCTCTAACTACTACTACGGTTCGTTTCGCCTCGACCACTCTATCCCACGACGACCCAGTACAATAACGACATTGACGACAACCATCACAGCAGTCAACTAACTAGCCAGCAAGCACCGCCAATACTGCCGCTGCCGGCGCCGCCGTCGCCGCCGCCAGTGCATCTAACGCGTTGAACACGCGTCTTGACGACATGGCTTGCAATTTGCAAGCTTAGAGACAGACGACGACCGATATACCATATGATGACGGCCGTGATGATAATGATGATGAAGATTCTCGATGACTCCAGATGATGATGATGACGATGATTCTCGATGACTCCAGCGGATGATGATGATGATGATGATGCTGGTGATGGCTCCAGATGATGCTGGCGATGATGATGATGATGATGACAATGACGATTACGATGATGATGACGATGATCCGATGTGATGATTATGTGATGCTGCTGGTGCTGATGCTGATGATGGCTAGGAGACATCACCGCATGATGTCGTTCCGTCGTCGATGTCCCCCCCCCGCCTGACTGGCGACGCCAGGATTTGAATCGACGTTTTTTTCGTCGTCGTTGTCGCCGACGTGGCGTCGTGTGCGGTGACAGCTGTTGGCTTTTCTGCTGCTGCAGCTGTTGCTGCTGCGGTTACTCGACGTCACGACGATGCCGAATTGATCCCGATGGCGGGTAAGCGAATGGGCTGCTGCTGCTGCTGCCGCTGCAGCCCCCGCCACCACCACCAAAGCCAACGCCAATTGAAAAACCGGCGCAAGAAAAATTGCGCACAGAGACCGTTCGCTCATCAGCTGAAGTCACTGAAGTCAGTAGCAGGCGAATTTGGCGAGGCGCCTCCATGACGGGGGCGGAGGCGACGGCCCCCGGCAAAAGCCGAAGCAGAAGCCACAGCAGCAGAGGCGGGGTAATAGCGGCACTGCCAGACTGACTGACCGGGTGTTAGTAGCAGTAGTACCGGAAGCGTATGGTGTTGTTCATAATTTGTTTTGTTGTTTTTGTTTTCAGTTTGCCGCCTCATGGCTGTACATCGTCGTCGTCGTCGTTGTTGTCGTTGTTGTTGTTGTTGTTGTCGTTGTCGTCGTCGTTGTTGTTTGCTGCGTCGACGTTCGATACGTTCTTGGAACGTTGCCGTCCTCGTCGTTAACTAGTAATCATAGTCACATGAACATACCGCCGTGTGATGATAACTCTGACAATGAGACAATGACATGAAGAGCACAATTCCAACGTTAGCGCTAACGTCAACGACGAGACAAGACGAGACAACAACAGCGATTAGCGATAGGATCGCCCATTAGTCAATCATCGAACGTCGCATTATGATCCTCACTAACTATTACGGCTAACTATCGCTGCTACGTACGGCCACCACCACCACCGCCATTAGCGTTTTGTTTTTCATTGAAATGAATACGATGTTACAACCATTTTCATCGACGCGGTTCCTGTTTGCGCTCTACTTCGATGAGAAATTGAGGTTTTTGTGTGTGCTCTTCGAGAGGTGTTCTGTTTGGTGTAACGTTGGCCCCTTGTGGCGATGGCTGACTAATGCTGCTCTACTAGTTCTACACGCCACGTCGATATCCTAGGCACCGCAAGCGACGCATGCCCATTTCATCAAAAAAGAAACGCTCTCCAATGTTGTGTAAAAAAAATGTGCTCCAAAGTTGTAGAATCGGTTGTCGCGCGCTGTTTGTTACAAGGTGTATTCCAATGTTAAACAAATCCAAAGAAATACAAATACTACTTATTTTTCGCAATCTCCGTGATTGAACATGTGTATGCATGGGTTCCGGCTTACAAAGCAATGCGAAAGCAAATCCATGGACGTTAAATGTTGGCTGAGGGTCAGCTCAGAAAAGTTTGTTAATGATTTTTAATGACGCTCGCGGGCCACCCTATTCCGATCAAAATAACTACCAGATACCTGAGCGCAGTGGCGCCGTGGTCTAGGCGATTAGTGCGCTAGTCATGGTTGTCATCTACCGGTCCCCGGTTCGATCCCTGTTGTTGATCGAATTTTCTTTGAGATTTGATGAATAACCATACCGCTGAGGGTCAGTGGCCATGCTGCCACAAGGGCTCTTAGGGAAACCCTAGATATCTTAACATGTCCGGCTCTCGGTGCTTTGGAGATATACCTCAGGGCTTGGTTGAGTTCCAAGCCCGTAGGGGACGGAAGATAGTCTAGAATTAAAAACAACCTCCTTAAAAAATGTTGTAATTCTAGGTACCTGGGCGTCATTTTAGATACCGGTCCTACAGGTGCCGCGCATATTCGTCGCCAAGGTCAGCAGAGTCGCTCAGAATCTGGCCAGGATTCTCCCTTGGGTGGAAGGGGCTACGGACGGGCGTCGCCGGCTGCTAGCCTCTGTCGTGGAGTTCTCGGCGATGTACGCGGCGCCTGCGTGGGCTGACCTGGCCGTAAGCATCGTTCGCAACAGACGAGCTCTTCGTGCGGCGCAGCGCGGCATGACCCTGCGGGCGCACCGCACGGTGAGCACAGAGGCAGTCCTCGTACTGGCTTGCCAGCTCCCCTGGGATCTCTTGGCCCGGGAAAGAAGCGAGCGTGAAACGGATAGCGCGACAGACTCCACGCAAGCTCAAGCAGCAACGTTAGACGAGTGGGCTCACGAATGGGCCACGCCAGGCTCAAGATTGCCCCGGGCGAATTGGACCCTGTCGCTTATACCGAACCTCAGACGTTGGTAAGTGACCGGGGGTCACTTACGTACTTCTCGGTCCAGGTCCTTACGGGCCACGGCCAATTCGAAACCTATATAGTGCGGGTTGGGAAGTCGCAAGTGGATACGTGCACACTCGGTACGTCAGGGCAGCCGGACGATGTTGACTATACGGTCTCATAATACTCCGCCCTGGCCCAGGGCCGCAGAAGCTCGACGTATTTCTATGCAGGGAGATCGACACGAGACAGCAGGCGTATATTCCTTGGATTTCTAGGATTGAGGTTTTTAGTGGGTGAAAGTCCCACACTAGGTGCTGTTGATTGCCAGTACCGATAGTGCATTAGCGTTACCAAACCTCCCATATAAACAAAAAGCCCTCTACAAAAAAAGGAGGAATCAAAATAATCGTTGGCTAAACCGTTGGTTAGAAGAGAAAAGAGATCGTTTGGTGGTGTTTGTGTGTACGATGTCACACGTGTTAGGTCAATGTCAGCAAAGATCTAACGATGACAAATAGAAGATGAAGAAGAACGAGAAGAAGCACAACAACAACAACATTCGTATCAATAAGAACATCAACAACAGCAAACGCAACCAAACAACGCCCGGCTGGCCGCACTGACTAAACGATCGTGTTTGCTGTGTGTTATGTGCGTGCTTTTGTTTTTTCTTTCTTTGCTTTTCGTGTGCTCGTGCTTTGTTTGCATCGCTTCTGTGTGCAAGTCGTCCGTTGGTCGAAGCAGAGAATTTTCTGCATTTTTGTTGTACAGGCAGGCGTAGTGTTGTGGAGCCAGTCCTGGTTGTTGATCTTGGTTGTGGCTGTGCTGTTTTGATAAACTAAAACAAAATAGACTAGGGCCATCGGGCTATCGAAAATGTACGCGCGACTTGCATGCACGTGTGCATGCATGCAATTCGTTTGCGTACGTGTATATCAACGCCTGTGATTCGATGACCTTTTACACTCAAGATCGGTTTATTTTTCGCTCATTTCTCTCTCTCTCTCCCTCTTCTCTCGCTCTCGTCTCTCTCCTACTTACAGTCTCCCTCCTCCTCTCTCTCTCTCTCTCTCTATCTCGCGCGCTCGAGCTTTTGCTGTACGGGAGAGATTGTTTGGGGGTTGTTCGAACGGAGCGCGTCGACGGCGGCGGTGGCAGCTGGGCTGGACGCAAAGGGAGGATCCGCTAATCGACGTGTACAACAAGTGAGTCGAGTAATAGACCAACGACGCAATTGAAGCGATTTGCTTTACTGGGGGGGGTCGCCTTTGCTTCGTTTTCGTATATAGTCGTCATCCGACTGCCACTACTCGAATTGTTGTAGCAATAAGCACGGGAGGAAGTTGTAGCCGTGGTGGTGGTGATGGCAGCAGTAGCAGCACCAGCTAGCGTTGAACGTGATAGAAGTTGCGTAACTTGCAAAACGGAGCATTTGTGGCAGCGAATAAATTGAACGAGGCAAAACGAGACAGGCAGCGAGTCAAGTCAGTCGCAATTGGTAATGGCTGTTAAGTACGCCACCATCATACATTTGAATCAGAGTGCTTCACTCGCTGATGAACGACGACGACGACAACAACAAAAACGACAACAACATCAGCAGAAAAAAACAACAACATCAGCAGCAGCAGCAGCAGCAGAAAAAAACAACAACCACAACGTAACGAACAACAATGGCAGCAACAACAACAGCGACAACAACAACAACAAGAATAACAACAACAACAACAACAACGACAACAACAGCGACAACAACAGCAACAGCCACAACAACAACAATAACAGTAACAACAACAGCAATAACAACAACAACAATAATAACGACAAAAATGTGCTCTCACAAACAGCACACATCATCGCCGTGATGAGCAACGGATAGTCAGCCGTAGGTAGTGGCGCGACTCGACGCTGATAGATACACCGCGTGTAGGACCGCGTTGACGCAACGGTAGTGA
Source organism: Dermanyssus gallinae (assembly GCA_003439945.1). Taxonomy (NCBI): domain Eukaryota; kingdom Metazoa; phylum Arthropoda; class Arachnida; order Mesostigmata; family Dermanyssidae; genus Dermanyssus; species Dermanyssus gallinae. The sequence goes on from QVRM01002688.1 coordinate 236,027, forward strand.
CAAGATTCATCGCACTGTCGTTCATCTTTTCCTTAAGGACAATTATGATATACTAATACGAGTAATGACACTAATGATAACGGCGGCGGTGATGACAATGGCGGCGATGATGATGATGATGATAACAACACTGATCGGATGATGACGGTCCCGATCACACTATTAGGTAAGAAGTTCATTTTTATCTGTTAAAGCCACGCCCAGTTTCATTCTGGTTCACGTCGTCGTATGGCCGTCCCTGCCTTGGCGAGATTTGACAGACTTGCCTCGTTGTGTAATTTGACGCGTTCATATATATATATATATATATATATATCCAGGTACCTGTATATGCATATATATATATATATATATATATCCAGGTACCTGTATATGCATATATATATATATATATATATATATATATATATGCGCCTAGATGGATGTGTGGATGTGAAAGGACAACGACTAATAGGCCAGAATAACTGAAGAAGTAATAAAGCCATATTGCTGGCTTGCTTACGCAATATTGCTGGGCAGATAAATAGATGACAAATTGGAGGATGCACGATTCGAGTAGTGTAAGCGATGTCAGCGCGAGAGAGAGAGAGACAATGAGAGATGCGTGGACTCGTCGACAATGAAGGCCAACTGCCCTCCGAGGGTTATTCTCGCTTCTGGAGAAGTACAGAACTTACCTATGCTCGGACGGGAGCAAGCAACTCACTAGAGCTGCTTTGACAGCACGACGCGACTGCGGCCGCAGCAGCCAATCTTCATGTGTTCATTCAACTTGACAAATGTTCTTCACACGGCAGCAGCAGCATATCCTACTGGTCGTTCGCCATCCATCATTGATTGATTTAGGCGTTATCATGTGCTCAAAAAAAATGCAAACTGCTGCCTCGTTTCAAAGAAAAAAGATTACAGCCGTTCGTTATTAAGCTAATGTATATATATATATATATATATATACGTTGTGCAAATCCGGCTCGAGTGTACAAAAAAACCGCATCCTCAAGCATTCGTTGCAATGTAGTGCCGTGTAGATTGCCATCTTCATGGCTTGGTCTGGCGGGTCTTTTTCTCCTCGTCGTGGGTTCTTCTTGAAAGAGCCACCAGCGCCGCGTGGAAATGGCAAAGGGCATGCTAGCAGCGAGCGACGTCCGTCTTGCAGCGACGCCTCACCTGACCATCAACATCGATCAGGAAGCGGGTTACGAGCACGGGTCAACAGTGACGACGACGACGACAACAATAACCACATGGCGCTGGAGCAACATCAGGAGCAGCCTCTTTGCAGGCCTGGCAGGACAGTTTGCAGGCATCCTCGCTCAAATCCTGTTGCAAAGTCCTTGTCGTCCAGATCTGTCCGTGGATGCAGCCTAGATGTGTGGGCGCTTTTGTGTGTCGGCAAAAGATGTATCTGTTGCCGTACATACTTTTTGATGGGAAATGAGGAAAAATGCAGAGATACGGGTATGGTAGGATATTCAATGGCAGATCGAAGAGTTATGAAATATATATATATATATATATATATATATATATATATTTATGAAAAACAAAAGTTTTGATACATATTTATAACAAAAAACAAAGTGTTTTTGTTCTTTGTAAGAAAAGCTCCCGCTTGCTGCAATGCACTTGTACTGCCTTCGTTTCCACTCTTCGAAAACTTATTGAAATGCGTCTTTTGGAGTCGAGTTGAGTCGCTCCAGCAACTTTTTTTTGTCTTCTCTCTATAGTCTCGACACGTTGTCTCTTCAATTTTAGTTTTATCCATGAGAACTGATACAAGTTGTGCGGAACCATCTCCGGTAAATAGAGTAGTTGCGGAAACATAACAATTAAATTTTGTATCAGCCAATCCAAAATTAGTAACGTTGTGTACGACTGTGCTTTGCCGTAATGAAGAATCCAAAAGTTGCTTGCCCAGAGTTCACAGGCTTCTTGCGTCGGACGTGCTTGCTCAATCCGCTTAACATTTGGCAGTAGTATTTCTCATTGGCCGAAAAAGACGTGTAAAGTGATTCGTTTATAATCAACAAAACGTTTAAAAAGCCTTGGTATTGCTCTGCCTGAATTTCTTCGATCGACTGTCTTCTTGGAAGTGCCACATGGAGGATTGAGCTTTGGTCTCGATGTCGTACCCATACACCTATGGTTCATTTTGCGTGGAAATTTAGCATTTTTGGAATTAATTTATTCTGACGCATAAAAGACCGCTCAAGACTTATAACTGATCGATAACATATCTCCACTTTCTCACCTATCGCCCCGTTTGTAATTCGGCGATTGCTGAGTACGATATCACGAACGTTTTCAATGTTTTTCAAACTTGGTGGGTTGGATTTTTAAAATTGAAAGTATCAGACGGTGCGAATTTGCCCTCATATATATATATATATATATATAAAGGGCCCTTAGTGCAACACTATGATGTCATGGTATTGAGTTTCGCCCCCTGCGATGGCGCTGTCGCACGCACATATCAATCCTCTGCCCGCTTCTGAACAATAATAACAAATAATTTTAATACAATGATAGCAGACGACTGATCATTATGATCCACGTAGGTACGAAAGCTGATCAGTCATCCATACAATGCTAACGAGAGTCGATGCGACCCTGACCACCTTTCTTTTAGCGGTCCAGCCGCTTTTCATACTGGCGAGATGGTTTGCTGCTTCTGCTACTGATGGTGGTGCTTTTGCTCTATCAACACACGCCGGTAGGCACTAATTATCAACGAGGCATATCGATGCTGAATAGCGAACTCCAGGGAGAAAACGTGGACTTCAGGGAGAAGACGTGAACTTCAGGGAGAAGGTGCGGACTTCAGGGAGAAGGTGCGGACTTCAGGGAGAAGACGTGAACTTCAGGGAGAAGGTGCGGACTTCAGGGAGAAGGCGTGGACTTCAGGGAGAAGGTGCGGACTTCAGGGAGAAGGTGCGGACTTCAGGGAGAAGGCGGGAAGGGGGCTTAGAGCCGCGTGGTTCGGCGACGGCGGCCCTCAGCGCCACGTGCATATAGTAAATAAAGCATCATCATTGCCGTGGCCAAAGCGCTTGTCGAGGCGGCTCCTTGAAGTCCACCTGTGAAGTCATCGACACGAAGCAACCGCAAGCCATCGAGTTACATCGTGGCCATTGACGACTGATTGTATGACGCGCTGTTACGCGTACGCTTCACCACACCTCACCTTCGTTGTTACTTCACTGGCGCATTTGCTCCACCCAAACCAGCAGCACTCTAGCAGAAGCAGCCGCTATAACAGAAGCAGAATGAATGGCAAGGCACACTTTGTACTTCCCGCATATTATACATACGTCTTTATCCGAGCGACTAGTATGTGCGATTGCCACATCTGAAAAATTGCGCCATATCGGCTGAGCGTGAACGATTACTCCCAATAGGCGAACATCTTGTCGTCTTCTTGTTTTTTCCTCTTCTTTTATTCGTTTTCTGTTATGTTTCTGTTGTGTAATTTCCTGCAATGTTTAATCACCGGCGGCATATAGCAGCGCGATAGCGCAGAGATATTTAATTCCCAGTGCATAGGCCGACCGCTCAGTCCACCTACGTGCTAATAAAACACTGTGCTAGAAGATTACACGCAATCATTTTAAGCGTGAGATTAATTACGAAGTCTACGTCAGCTATTAAGATGATTATAGCATAACATAACATCACTTTTATTTCACATAAAAGGATTGGTATCAATATACATACTTCTGTAAGACAAGTATTACCCGTCCCTGCACTAAAGTTGTAATTGAAATGGTTTACCCTTTACCCGTTTGTGCAAAGACTGTGGGAAGTTGCCTTAGTAACAATATCGCCGTACAAGTGGCAAGAATAGTCGGCTGCTAGCATTCACCCTGAGCGGTTGAGTGTGAACTTTGCTCCGCGAAAATCGGTGAAAAGTGCAAAAACCTGAGGTCGTAAACGGTCCGAGCAATTGCACTCAATAACTGCACTAATGAAAAATCCAGCACGCGTATTTAACACCTCACAGGTACTCTGCAAAACATAATTTCTTTCAGCCTGCTTTTAACGACACTGGAGCGAATTTCGAACGGCTGGGTCAGGTCCTGCCTTCCTACAGTGTCATCGAACCAGTCGCTCACTCAATCTTCAAACGTCTACCCTGCAGGTCGAGTTTTGATTACGTTTGCCAGCTGTCCTGCACGGTCAGTGCGTGTTTACCAACAGACTCGCCAACTGCGCATATGTTTTGATTAAGTTGGCAATGCGTGTATATGGACGTGCAATCGTAAACTCAACGTGCATATATAATTCTAATATATGTGCTTTGAAGTGTACGCATATATATATATATATATATATATATATATATATATTGTTTATCGGAACGTCTTTTCCGGACGGCAAATTTATTTAAGTTCAATAACTCTTCATCGAGCTTGGAATTTCCATTATTACATAAATTCAAACAATTATAACTATTCAGGTAATGTTGCAGAAAAGGCTATCGCTCGTATATATATATATACCTCCTCTGTTTTTAAGCCTATTAGCATTCTTCTTAGTCTCTTCAAGGCAGTCGAGCATTTTATACATATGCGGCTGACGAAGAAATTAAACGACAAAAAGTGGCCTCAGACGACCAACACGGCTTTCGCTTAGGCCACTCAACACATAACGCAATTCAAAACCTTTTAACCATAGCTGAAACCTAGATAGGTACTTGTTCAGAAACGAGATCGCTCTGCCTAGCAATTCTACTTGACATCAAGAACGCTTTTAACTTCATTTCATGAAACTTCATAAATGGCGCATCAGCACGTGCTTATATATCGCTTTATCTTAGAAAGATTTTAGCATTAGCTCTACGCAGCCCCGCTGTGGCAGCGTGCGGCCAAGCGGGTTACGTGCCGGCGGCTCCTGGATAAAACACAGAGACCGCTGGCCCTCAGGATTGCAAAAGCCAACAAAACTGCGTCCACCGCGGCTGTCCAAGCACTATTCAGGCCCTTCAGATCCCTTAAGATCCAGCTTCCGTTCGGACTTCTCTATCTTTCAGGAGGACGCACGAGGTCAGACACTAGACGCTTGGAACAATATATGGTTGGAGACCCAGGCGGGCCAGACGGGTTTCTACACTCGCTCCATTATTCCGGATGTTCGGGAGTGGTTCAAAAGACGAGAGGGATTACTGTCCTACTCTCTGACCCAACTTTTGATGGGCTAGAGCATTTTCAGATAATACCTGCATCGTATTGCACGTGCCGCGTCGCCAGCGTGCATTATCTGCGTCTCCGGAGGGCATTCAGCCCGGAAAGGGCGGAGCTGGCGCAGCTTAGACCGACAACTCCCGGCAACATGTGAACAAATGCCCGAGGCCCTCTTGCACGACACCTACGCCTGGCACATCATAAAGGATGTTGCCGCGGCCATCATTAAACGAGAAGATTTGGTACAGACCGCGGTGTCTGCTGTGTTCACGCAACCATAAGGAAGAAGTAGGGGTTGAAGAAGTATTAAAAAACGGTTTCAGCTCCTTGCCTCTTCCTTAGACCATTCAGGTGAGAGGTTTTTAGTGAGTAGTATGCTAACAGCATCGGCACCGAGGGTCACACTACCTACTTCTGGTGTGCCTAAAATTATTATTCATCTCACAAAAGACTGGCAAAAGAAAAACTGTTAAAATGCATGATGCACACCGCACTCGTAAATTTAAGCCTGCCGTTCTCCTTGTTCCTTGTCGGGGGTGTTTGCAGTACGGTTTTCTTGAGATTACATCACCTGGCCATCTTAGTTTGCCATTAAGGCTGCTCTACCTTGTGTAGCGATTATTTTGGCCTTCGAAACAAGTTGCAAAATTTCTTATTATAGACCAGGCCTCGTGGTCCTTGAGGAGCGTCTCCACAAGAGTTCGGCTCCCAGAAGATTCTCCCTTTTTTCTCTATACATCTTTATCGACCCCATTTTTATTAATATTATGTTCAGAGAGCATAGCTCTCGCTCAGTATTAAAGACAACACTGCGTTTGTTAGAGCGCCTTATTCGTCAGCCTCTCCTGGGTTGCACAAACGACATAAAAAGCCCATTAGCACTGGGAGCGCGAGTGAGTGGGGAAAGACAATTTTTTTAGATCAGAGGCTATTGATTTTGTCCAATCTCCAGGGTAGTCCGGTTGGGATGCTTCCCATTACTTGTTTCACTGATGACGGTATCTATTGTGCTTTCTAAAAGTCCCCCCCCCGTCACTGGTCCCAGGGGCTGCTGTGGACGCCCTGCGACTTGCCCATTCAATGTTGCCTTGTTGAGAAGGCGGCGTGTTGTAGCCCTGCTGGTCTTGCGCTCTCAGGTGAGAGCCTGGCGCAAAATCACGCCGAGCTACTAGCCATGGACAAAGGTATTACTGGGTCTCTTTCCAGGCGTAAATTTAGATTTTGTGCGCTTCAAACCGTTTACTAAACTGTTTCCTCGTTTCGGGTGATGACGATCAGTACCAGTTCGTTCGCCGAGGCGATGGAATTGACGCCCCCGGTGATGCGGGCGTCTAAACACTCCATCATAAGTTGTACCCCATAGCGTTGGTCCCAGTTCAAACCCCTGGGGGGGGGGCTCTGGCTGTGACTGTATAGTCCACGCTTTTGTAGGCAGATGATCTGCATATTAGCCACGACGCTAGGATGTATGGTAAGTTGAAGTAAACGTCTTTGTCTGCAAGTGCTTTGTTTATGGTGTCCTACGAAAGCCTGTTAAACGTGCTTTTCTTGAGCATCCAACAGGATGGACAGACAATGTGGCCGGTTTGCTCGTAGCGCACTTCTGTGCGCTGTGGCTATGTTGAGCGCTTTACTCTCTTGATGGTTAAGTGTGTGGAATGTCGGGCTCGGACAGTGCTGATTTTCCGTCTGGGCCTCCTTGTCTTCTGGTTTTGCTACCTGTTAGATATATATATATATATATATATATATATATATATATATATATATATATGTACATATATATATGCAGCATTGCCACCGATTCCAATATTTAAAACTATATTGCGGAAATACGGCACAGGTTAAAGTTGGGCTCGCCAACCTGTCTCAAACCTTTGACATACGCTGCGTAATAACTTGAGTAGAATATTGGTCATGCATACGAGCACTCACTTAGGAAGCTGACAGCAGAATATACTAGAATGCAATAGCAACAACTACAGCAGCAGCGGAAGGAGAGTTTCTGCTGACCTCTGTCGGCCCTTATCTAAAACAGTGTAAATTCCTAAGATTGGCGGCTACTGTCTGCTGCTGTTCCGCTCGCTCTAGTGCCTCTCACTTTCTCTTTCTCTCTCTCTCTCTCTCTCTCAATATATATATATATATATATATCATTTTACTTACAACCCTCTCTCTCTCTCGCTCGTAGATGAGCAAGTTATTATGGAAGCTTCTCCCTTATCCGTCTTGTGCTTACGAAATGTTGGACGTAAAGAGACTACGCCTACACGCGGTCAATGCAAGTCGAACACTCGATGCAGCAGCGACAGCGATAAACTAGGTAGGTAGGAGAAGCAATGGTCGAGAGGAAAACATAGAGGGAAAAGCAGACAGCCCTTATAAGACACCGTGAGAGAGTTAGGAGAAAGAGCGATACGATTGTCCCTCAGTCGCCAACAATTCGCCTTCATTGCTACTACGACTTCTTACTGTTCCCTCTGCGTTCTTATCTTTGCTTGAAGAATGTCCCTGTATATTTATATATATGTATGTATATATATATATATATATATATATATATATATATACAGGGTAATTTATATCGTTATGTACTTCGAGGTTTGGTAGAACTCGGCAAGAAAATAATTTTTCTCAATGGAAGGAGGCGGAAACGTCTTGTTTAGGAGAGAGAGAGAGTGAAATTTTTAAAAGGTTTTTTCTCTTACATAGTTGGGCGAAATCTACGTTTACGGGAGCACCAGTCAACGCATGAATGAGCCAACTACACCAGCGTGTTCAGCGGAAAATTCTGCACAACTGGAAGATCGTTCACTAGCTTGCGTAGTAAAAAGCGAATAGCCAGATTGAGGAAAGTCATAAAATGTAAATATGTCGTTATGTCTTACGTACACGCTTTTTCGTGAAAAATCGTGAAATTTTCCATTACGGCCAAAAATGTATGTCTTAAAGACCAATTTCACGCAATAGCAAATTTAATGCTCACCATTTTCGTACCAAAGTTATGGTGCTGTCTTACGTAATTGTCAAGTAACTAAGCTTTTTCGATAGCCATATCGAAAGCGAAAGCATGCATACTTGCATAGGACGTATGCGAAAGTTAGGTACATATTTTGAGGTTTGGTAAAACTTGGCAAAAAAATATTTTTTTTCTAGTGGAATGAGAGGGAGGAAACGTCTTGACAAAATTTTACGGTTCTGAAGGTGAATTCTTTAACGTAAAACATAATAACTATGACTGTCGAAAAAGCTTAGTTACTTGGCAACTACAATGGATCAATTTTACGATTTTTTACGAAAAAAGTTAACGTAACATCTCGACTTTTTATGACTTTCCTAAATCTGGTTATTTGCCTTTCGCTACGCAACCTACTGTCTTCCTGTTGCGCAGAATTTTCCTCCGAACACGCCGGTATAATCCGTTTCCTTCATGCGTTGACTGGTTCTCCCGCAAACGTAGATTTCGCACAACTATGTGGGAGAAAAAGGTAGAATAACTACTCTTATAAACTTCACTCTCTCTCCTAAACAAGACGCTTCCGCCCCCTCCTTCCATAGCGCAAAGCTAGTTTGCTTCATTATGCTGTGTATATATACATCTCTAAGCGTCAAATAAGAGATCCACACACAAAAACACACATTTTGAATAGCTTCAAGCTATGTCAAGAGCCAACGAGCGGCAAGAGTCAGATGAGAGCTTGCTTCGGATTTTGCCGCCATACCATGGTAGAGGCGCTGACGGCAGGTATGTCTCAGAGAATGGTGCTTATGGGGCTCTACAATGATCATATGTTTACTTGGAAAAAGTTAAAAGCAGGCGAATGATTTTCCATAAAGCCGGTGTTTCGCGGCATCTCCTTCATGACGCCCTTGGATACTTTATATGGGTTTTTTTAACAGCAGAGTGTTCGGCAGTAACAACGTTAAAATGTTCCAGACTGGATCTCGCCATTTAGAAAGTGCATCAACGTTGGTGGATATAAGCTATATACAAGCGTATATATCTTAGGATAATATAAACAATAAATAACTATCACTGGGATAGATCCATGACGCAAAAGCGCACGAGTTTCAATAGACTTGGACACCGTGTATTGTGCCAAAAATACCCATAGTATTTCTCGAATCAAGCTTAAATCAAGATCTTACATTTCAAACGCCACGCATTTTCAGTGCCGTCATAATTATTTTTGTGTAACTTTCCGTTTACGTCACTTACCTCTCTATTGATGGGAAACGGGCTTAAACTAATATTGTACGCACTATATCCAGACCAAAATTTTGCATTATCCTACGTATCTTGCCTGTGTGCTCCAAACGCAGGCTTAAAATGTATAACGAATATGTCTTTATGGTATATTCTATATATACATATCATATACACGGACTAAATCATTGCAATATATATATATATATATATATATATATATATTCTGTTTGATTTACTAAAATTAGGTATAATATACACTTTATAAAATCTTCTTTTTACTAATATGTCTTTTTCACGTCTCAGGTGAGAGATGTAGAGCAACAATTTCATTGTTGCGCATGGTACTTGATACATGGTACTTAAAATGCGGAACGTATGAAAATACCAGGTAGTGCTAATTACCTGGTATTTTCATACGTTTTGTTTAATTATTTAGTGAAAAATAATGGGTATCTATATATACGTGTGTGTAAACGTATAATATATAAATACACATATGATCATTGTGAAATGATTCTGTTTATTTATTTAGTGGAAAAATAATCGTTCTCAGATAATATATATATATATATATATATATATATATATATATATATATATGGGTGTAAACGTATTATAGATGTAAATACATATATGATCTGTGTGAAATCAAGCCACAGCATACGAAGGCAGTACCGTATGTACACATTCCACGGCGCCAAAATACGCATGAAAAGATACTTTACTTTGCAAGTGGTCATCGACTTGTCTTTCCTGAGGTCCTCAGAGTCCTCATCTTCATGTTTATCGTCGTCAGCAGACAGGAAGCCTTGGCGTTCTTCTAGTTGAAGTCGACAATCGAGACCGAGTGCTCGAAAAACTATTATCTGTCTAGCTCTGCCACTTGATACGCCTCAATTCCCGTTGGATGGCGTGACGTAAGAGTTGTTGCGACTGGTGCTAAAGCGCACGTTGAGGCTGCGGCCGGTCTGTGAAGCCGGTCAGCTATCGACTGTATTGAAACACACCGACGTTAACAAGCCCCAAATGCGAATGTGATGCGAACTTGTTGCTCAAAGCAAAGATCGCTAGGTTTCAAGTGTATGCTAAAGTACTAATAATAATAATAATAATATATATATTTGAATAAATATAAAATGAAAAGATATCTCTGATGTCAAAGAAAAAGATAGAAGAAATATATATATATATAATATATATATATATATAGCCCTAAAGAGATCAAATAAAAACACAAGTGCATTGAAAATAAAATAAATAATAATAATAATAATAACTCTCAAGAACTTCTGGGCAGTGGTAACCACCACTTCAGAGCGCACAGTGCCATGTTGATGACATTTACGGTGCGAAATGCGGCACTGCGACGTGATGTCTGGTGCTCCAATGGTTCGCTTGCATAACGCCGGCGCCACTGTCTGCTCATTGTGCTCTTCTTCTTGCATCACACGTACAGTAGTAAAAAGTACCATTTACTAGTTAGTAGTACTTCGGTCACCGTACGGTGGTGGGTTCGGTGCGACTGCTATAGCGTTGTGAGACATGTGTTGATCGCTTGACTTTCGTTCTGTTCAGTGTAGCTTGTTGAGCCATTTTACAGCGAACCGAGTTATAGGGAGGATTCTGGCACACGACAACGAAAGTCGACCATATGTGTTCACCGGAGTTAGTCGAGCGGTCGTAACTGTTGATATTCGGGCGACCGACAGGTTCGTTAGTCGCATCGAACAAATTGACGCCTTTCCTTTACTAGTAGAGACACCTGTTAATACTCAAGCGTCGATTATCCGCACGAATTTTCCGTCCGTTGGCGTTCGAGACTATGGGAGCTGCAGGCCCCCTTACGCTCAAGCTGATTCAGCGGGTCGGTAAAAGCCTTAATCTTTCGACAGGAGACTCGAGGGCATCCGAATTCTTGCGTCAGAGGCTGTCGCTCGACATTCAACGAGGAAACGCAGCGTCTGTTCAGAGCACATTGTTAAACTGGGCTAACCCTGGGTTAGAGAACCCGTGGCCACACGTTCGCGCGGAGACAATTGGCCACTCCAAAGTGCTAACGTAGTGAAATTACATAAATAAAAGCAACGAAATATTCGCTATATATATATATATATATAATATATATATGTATGTATATATATCTATATATATAAATATATATATATATATATATATATATATATATATATATATATATATATATATATATTATATATAAATATATATATATATATATATACATACATATGTATATACATATATATATATATATATATATATACATACATTTTCCCTCGTCAAAACGCCTGCGATTCGCATGCTGTTGTCGTTGTTGTGGTTGTTATTGTTGTTATTGTTATGATTGTTGTTGTGGTTGTTGTTGTGGTATACGAAGTGGCGAGTGTTGCCGCTGTATTGTCTGTCCGTGTGTCTGTCTGTTTGTTTGTCTGTCCCACATCTAATTTTTTTTGCTGGTCGCCCCGACGTCGCGGCGCGGTAACGCTGTCGCAGACCACTGTCACTGCCACTGCCACTACTGCACTGGCGACGTCTGCGCTCTTTTGTGCTCTCTTGCGCTGTTGCTACTTTGATTTTCTTTCAATTTTCGCGGTCTTCACAGTGGCGCCAACCGTCTCCCACGCAAGGTCGGCCGGGCCTGTATCGGCGACAGTACAGAACGACCGCCAAGACCGAACACACCGGACGCGTCGTCGTCGTTGTCGCGTCGGCGGCGAAGGCGGCGGCGGCGCCGGCGGCGGCGATGATGGTAACTGGCTTGCAAACTGTTCCTCGTTTCGAGGCGTCCGGCGCCGGCCTGGCGACCGCAGCACCACGGGCGTCGACTGTCGTCGTCGCCGTTGTTCTCTATATCGTCGTTACCGTCTTCCCGACGTTCTTCAACCTATGTCGACTCTGTTCATATTTATCTTTCGGTCTTTCGCCAGCCATCCATCTCTCTCACTACTACTATCATCATCATCACCATCATCATCTGTATACACATTTACCTATGTCTCTCGCTCCCCCTTCCCTCTCTCTCTCTCTCTCTCTCTCTCTTTCTGTCGCTCTCTCTCTCAGTCTCTCGGTCTCTCTCTCGGGGTGTGCTTGCAACCAAGCCGACCAATTCGACTTCCGTCGCCCCGCCCCCGTCCGATCCGAGTTCCCAACAGCTTAACCAATTGGGACTGGTGGTTCTTAGCAATGACGCTGTCGCTGTTGATGCTGGTGGTGGTGGTAGGGGTGGCAATGATGATGATGATGATGATGCTGCTGCTGCTGTTTTTTCTGCAGCTTCCGAGCAATTAAGCAATTAATTTTGCAGGCTTCTTGTGGTTGACGTTGATGTCCTTTCGATACCGCTCAGACGGTAGATCTCCCCGTTAGACGTTGGTTGTGGTTTGTTTTCCTACCAAGAAATCAGTCGGGAACGCAACGCAAACTGCTGGCTAGCTAACAGGAACAAATGAAAAAGAGGTCCGTATTCGCGTCGAAGAACCACTGCGGCGCGTGCAACGTCAGTTACGTGCGTATACAACAACAAACAACAACAACCAGCTGCAACAACAACCAGCTGCAACAACAACAACAACAACAACAACGGGGAACAACCCACTAAGTGCACCGGAGGAATCACCAAGATCGTCGCTAGGACCACCATCAACAAGAGCCACAGCAACAACATCAACCGCAGCAGCAACAACGACAACAAACAACATTTACAATCAGAATCACAATAAGCAGAACTACCAATGTTGCAGTCGTCACAGCGGCGCCAGCAAATCGGCGCCAGCAAAATCGCAGCGTTAACGGCACAACAACAACCACGACGACAACAATAATAGCAACAACAACAACAACAACAGCAGTAGAAAGACGGTCATTCTAAATGCAACTGAAATAGATTAACCCATATTGCTGACATCATCACCGGAAGGAAGGATGACTACTACAGTGAACACAACTCCAATGTCAACCAAGGTCAATAGCGACGAACGTTAAAGAAGGCAGCGGCAGCACTTTATGTTGCGTTGCTGAATTTAATACGCATGATTTTACGCAGGGTACAGAAAATCCGTGAGGAATATGTTCGGATGGAGTTCATACTCATGGTTAACCTGAACAAATTTTTTTAATGATTCACTCGAAACTACTCTATCCAAACTACACCAGACTAGAAACTATACGTATATATAATCCACCTACATCGTGAACTACTAGGGCAAAGTTACTCTGATATCGGCGCAAAAGGGCGGGCCACCGGTCAGCTATTGTTGTTGCTGTTGTTGAGGACAACATGCAGCTTTCGACTGAGTCTGCAGCATGTTCACCTGCAGCAGCAGCAGCAGCGTGCGCCTCGCGACCGGAGGAAACACAGAGGTGCATGGGTTCGAGCCCCACAGTTTGTATGTCCGGCAACGAAGTCGTAGTTCATTGAATGTATACATTGGCGATGCATACAAAAATAGATGGTTGGATTGATGACCAAGACCGCGAGGCTCGCGGCTGGCAAACAGCAGACGATGATGACGTGTAGCGTCCCGTGCCTTCTTATTTCTGTACTACGACGGCTACAGTGATGATGCGCCCGATGATGGCGATAATGATGATGATGGTGATGGTGACGGTGACGAAGACAATGGTGATTGTTTGTTGGTGTTTGAGCATTGCTAGTCTTTGAGGAAATTAGACTACTTTTTTCAACAAATTGGGTACGCACATGACACGCATACGCAGACGAGTAAATGTACGTTGACGCATTCGCGTGTCAACCCCTCTAGACTTTAGAGGAATCTATCAAAGGTGTGCGAATGAGCGGATCGGACGCCGCACATGCATATATATATATATATATATATATATATATAATAATTTTAAACACACATATATATATAAAAAAAATTTAAACATATATATTTATATATGTGTGGGTTTGAAATTCTTATCGTTTAATGCATATTAATAAAGATCTATCTAATTTTTTCGTATTTAAAATTAGACGTAAGATTCACAACATTTTATACACTTGTTCTTCAGGCAGTGGATTCATGCATCGAAGCACACGTCTACGAGGTGTGTTCAATCGTTATCGCGACTTTTGAATTTTCGCGGGTTACGTATATTCGAATTTCGATTTTTTTTGTGGCGTTATGTTGGTACTCATGTCTCTCACTTATGCCGACAAGCTCGGCCATTTTGAATGTTCACTTATTCGTTGACAGCTGCTTTGCTTGCACGTGTTTTGGATCGTCTTCGATTTTTACCTATTCAAAAAAATGGATCAAAGAACCTGTATCAAATTTTGTGTGAAAAACGAAATTAAGTGCGCGGATGCATTCCGAATGTTGACTGTGGCATACGGAGAAGCTACCTTGGACCGAAGCAACGTTTATCGGTGGTACAAAATGTTCTCAGAAGGCCGAGAAGATGTGAACGACGAAGAGCGTGCCGGACGCCCGAGCACTTCAACAACAGACGAAAAAATTAATGAAGTGGAGAAAATGGTATTGGCCAATCGTCGAATCACCGTTAGAGAAGTTGCTGAGGACCTAAACATATCGATTGGCTCGTGCCATTCGATTTTTATCAATGATTTGGGCATGAGACGGGTCGCCGCGAAATTCGTACCAAAATTGCTCAATTGCGACCAAAAACAGCATCGCATGAACATTGCTAATGAGATGTTGGACTCTGTCCGCGACGACCCAAATTTGCTCCAGAGGGTCATAACTGGTGACGAATCGTGGGTTTATGGTTATGACGTGGAAACCAAAGCTCAATCATCTCAATGGAAGCTACCGCACGAACCAAGACCGAAAAAAAGCGCGCCAAGTTCGGTCGAATGTGAAAGTTTGCTGACAGTTTTCTTCGATTGCAGGGGCGTGGTGCATCATGAGTTCTTGCCACAGGGTAGAACGGTCAATAAGGAATATTACCTGCAAGTTATGCGCAATTTGCGCAAAGCAATCCGCCAGAAACGCCCGGATTTGTGGAAGAACAAAAATTGGCTTTTGCACCACGATAACGCCCCTGCTCACACATCGTTGCTTGTGCGCGAGTTTTTTGGCCAAAAACAACACACTAATGATGCCGCAGCCACCGTATTCCCCAGATCTGGCCCCCTGTGACTTTTTCTTGTTCCCTAAACTGAAGAGGCCCATGAAAGGACGACGTTACGCTACGCTTGACGAGATAAAGACGGCATCGAAGGAGGAGCTGAACAAGATAAAAAAAAAAGGTTTTTTGAAGTGCTTCGAAGATTGGAAAAACCGTTGGCACAAGTGTATAATATCTCATGGGGATTACTTGAAGGGGACAAAATAGATATTCATGAATAAATGAATAATTTTTGAAAAAACACAAAAGTCGCGATA